>JAHSUZ010000046.1:0-15000 GCA_021527575.1 Ensete glaucum
GATGATCTTTTCCCGGAGTAGAACATGAACCTAAAAGAATTGAAAAGGCCCATTCAGAAACAAGAAAATTACATCGTGATTTGAATGTCGATGAAACAATACATCAATGAGAGAGATTTGTTCAATTTCAATAAGTTCAGTAAATTCTTTTTATAGGTAAGGAAGCCAAAACTCATCTTATGTCTTTTGAAAAATGGAAGCTTTATTAGAAAAACAAAAACCTATTACAGAAAAAATGGAACTGGAATCAACACATTGATCCTTTTTCGCAATTTTTTTGAACCGTATGCATCCAAAGGTGCACGTACAGTTCCTAAAGGAACCAATTTTGTCCTAATCAACCGACTTCATCGAGAAAGATTACTTTTTTTAGGTCAAGAGGTTAATTGCGAGATCTCAAATCAAATTGTTGGCCTCATGGTATATCTCAGTATAGAAGATAATACTAGGGATCTTTTTTTGTTTATAAACTCTCCCGGCGGATGGGTAGTATCGGGAATAGCTATTTATGATACTATGCAATTTGTGCCACCCGATGTGCATACAATATGCATGGGGTTAGCCGCTTCTATGGGATCTTTCATTCTGATCGGGGGAGAAATTACCAAACGTCTAGCATTCCCTCACGCTTGGCGCCAATGAGTTTTTATTAAAAAAAAAGAAAGACTATGCCTTCGCCATATTGAATATGAATAATAAGTAACAATAGCATGGCACTTCGAGTTCGATATGAACAAACCATTATTGTTTTTTCATAACATGAGATTTTGTATCGAGATAGTAGTATGAAACAAAGGTTATTTCCGATTTGTTGATTTTATGTGTCGGGGGTACATTTCAGCGTCACAAACCATTTTTCTTCCACACCAGAAGTTTCTTTCTGATATTTATGTTATGGAAGAGTACGAAAAAAAAAAAGATCAGTTTTCCTTATTTGATCGTATCAGAAAGGCACTTTGGGATTGCTAAATCACAGACGAGATAAATATATAAAGCAACAGAACCATCATAGTATTTTTGACTCCTACGAAAGGAAGGGTGGTAAATGGATCATTCAACGATCTGAATCAGATGGATTCTCTTTCTTTCTTCGATAGAATAGAAGAGAAGAAAAAAGTCAATTCCATTGCGGAGCCGTATGCAACGCACAGAAGATGCCCGTACGGTTGTTCAATTTCTTCTTGTTATTATTTTTTTTTTTCCTTACATTAGCCCAATCATGCGAGATAGAAGAACCGTTCATGATGTTATATCAATATCAATACCATTAGGGTCATGATTCATCAACCTGCTAGTTCTTTTTGTGAAGCACGAACAGGGGAATTTATCCTGGAAATGGAAGAACTACTGAGACTTCGCGAAACCATCACAAAGGTTTATGTACAAAGAACGGGCAAGCCTTTATGGGTTGTATCCGAAGACATGGAAAGGGATGTTTTTATGTCAGCAACAGAAGCCCAAGCTCACGGCATTGTCGATCTTGTAGCGGTCGAAAATGCAAATGAAAATACCGGGGATTTCGTGTAAATCCATTTCAAACCATAATTCGAATTTTCTGTGATTTGGTATTGAATAGAAAAAATTGATAATCATCAATCCAATCATCAGGTTAAGATCGATCTAAACCAACCCATTCCATTCTATATATACATATATATATATATATATACGACATGCCAACTATTAAACAACTTATTAGAAACGCAAGACAGCCAATAAGAAATGTTACGAAATCTCCCGCTCTTAGAGGATGTCCTCAGCGTCGAGGAACATGTACTAGGTGTATGTGCGACTCGTTCAGATCATGAGTTCGAACAAATGAGACAATTTTTCCAGTGTCAATGACCGGTACCAATGAATAGGGTAAATGGAAAAGATCTATCATATACCTATATTGTGTATGGAATTTATGGTTTCCATTGGTGCAAATCCAATCACCTAGATTTGAGATGAAAAGCAATTCCCCATTGGTAGTAAATAGTTATCCATTAAGCGGAGGAAATAGTATTATAAGAAGCAAAAAGGATTATGCTCCTATTGTTAAAAGAGCGGACTAAGAGGGTCAGCTACCTAGCCAACTTTCCTAATTAAATGCCGTTACTGTATAGATAACTCTTATTGTGAAAAGAGCTATTACTCTATAATTGAGGGGTAGAGCCAAAGAGTGTGAACTATACAAGTTCACAATACCATTTGATTAAATGAAAGAAGAGGCTCCGGTGTATAGAAAGGACCTCACCGTTTAAGAAGTAACCATAGAAACGATGGAACCCACTATTTTTTTAGCATCATTATAATTTCTTATTTGCAGGTGAAATGCCTGGACGGAATAAAAAATTGTGGTCAGGAAGGTTATAGTAGCAAAAGCCATTGGAATTTATATTTTATATATCGGAATAATTCGTTTTGTTATTAATCGACCATGAGAGGGAAAAAAGATGACTGAAAGAATCGAAATCAATTAGTTATTCATTAAGGTTTAATTTGATTCAATGACCAGAGTTAGACGGGGATATACAGCTCGGAGACGTCGAACAAAAATTCGTTTATTTGCATCAACCTTTAGAGGAGCTCATTCAAGACTTACTCGAACGATTACTCAACAGAAAATGAGAGCTTTGGCTTCCTCTCATCGAGATAGAGGCAGGCAAAAGAGGGATTTTCGTCGTTTGTGGATCACTCGGATAAATGCAGTAACTCGTGAGAATAAGGTATTGTATAGTTATAGTAGATTAATACACAATCTGTACAAGAAGCAATTGCTTCTTAATCGTAAAATACCTGCACAAATAGCTATATCAAATAAGAATTGTCTTTACATGATTTCCAACAAGATCATCAAATAAAATCAAATAAAGTAGATTCTAGAGTAATACACAATACAGGAATGATTGTAACAGAATTCCCCGGAGAAGGAACTCCGGGAAAATAGAATAAAAATAAATTAAGATAGTAATAGGAATGAACGAATATGTTTCAATAAACAAAATTTTCCCCATTTTTTGTTTCTTATAACACAGGAACCCGCTCTAGATTCTGGGCCTTTTCGAACAAAACATCAATCTGAGCTTGAGTTACAATTGGAGTTTTGAGTCAATTGAAGAGTATGTCTATTTATTTTTGGTTCTAGGACCAGTAGTTCTGGGGATCGACTCGGCTCTCTCAAATTGTTTCTCATTATTAAGAAAAGGTAACAAAGATAAAATACGGGCTTGCTTTATAGCAATAGTAATTAATCGTTGTTGTTTCAAAGTCAATCTATTCACCCGCCTAGATAATATTTTTCCCTGTTCACTAATAAATCGACTAATTAAACTCATGTTTCTATAATCGATTCGATCCCCCGATCCAATTGGGGGCAAACGCCTACGAAAAGATCGCTTGGATTTACGAAAAGATTGCTTGGATTTATCCATGGTTTATTCCTTATTTCTAAAATTCTATTTCTTTATTCACTTCAGTTCAGATCCGACCAAAATAGGCTTTGATTTGTATACATTATGTATATTATATATGTTAAATATATGATATGTTAAATATATGTTAAGTTCTTCCTCTTCCTTGGCGAGAACGCACACGCGTTCTGTTCGATCTATTTCTTTATTTCTCCATGAATCGTATGCTTGTTACAATAGCGACAAAATTTTCTCAATTCTAATCGACCAGGCGTATTGTGCCGATTCTTTTGAGTAATATATCTAGAAATACCTGGCGATTCTTTATTGACATCATTTCGGGTACAACTGGTACATTCCAAAATAACTATGACTCTGACATCTTTACCCTTGGCCATGAACCTCCTTTGAATTTTTGATCGGCTTAACTTTAATTCTTCTATTTTCGATCCGAGCTGGAGAAGAAGAAAAGAACAAAAAATAAAAAAATCGATAGAAGTTACTAACTAGAAATTCCATTTCTAAGTATTTCGTTGCAATTATCATTTCATTATATAATGATAATTATAATTAATATCATATTAATGGAGTAACAATTTGAATAGAATAATAAAGTAATAATTTAATGGAGTAATAATTAAGTAATACAATTTATTTCTAACTCTCAATTGTTCCTATCCTAAATCTCATTATTAATATTTATTTTATTTATTATTTAAGTTAAATATCTATTATTTAAGTTAAATATCTTCTTTCTATGCTATGATTTCGTGGAACCCGCCGTATACTGTATCCACATTTTCATTTCTGTTCTCCAAAATTCGATCTTCGATCTACCACATTTTTTGCTGAGGTTCAATACACTTTTTTCTTTTCCTTTCTATCCTAAAGAACTGAAAAAATAGGGGCGAAATTCGAAATTTTAGTCACGTAGAATTGTATCTCTAAATTTCTTCATTTCTTCGCATATCAATCAATAACTAGAATTTAAAAAAAGGGGAATGACAAGGCATCCGGAAATAACCGATTAATTTCTATCAGTAGGCCTGCTAAAGACCCAAACCATAGAGTACTTAGCACAGGTGCCACGGAGAGATATGTTTTTATATCTCGCATTGAAAATCCTCCTTCTATTATAGATTGTAATACATATATGGTCAGATGCTGTAGTTCAAGATCATTTGTATTTTTTTACACAGAATTCCTAGCTAAACAGGATTCCTAACTAAAATAGATATGTACAATAAAGCAATAGATTTTTTTCTTTTTTTGTAAAAGAAAAAAAAGTCTAATCCCTTGTTCCTGAGCATTACTGATAAATATTAACTTTTTTATACGTTAGGTTTCAAATGTATATAATTCTTTTATTATATGAAACCAAAAAGAAGAAATGACAAGAAAATTGTATATAGATGGAGGAGAAAATGACGATATGGAAAACAAGACAGGGATTTTGTACAATGAAACTGTACAAAAATTTGTAAAAGGGATGTAGCGCAGCTTGGTAGCGCGTTTGTTTTGGGTACAAAATGTCACGGGTTCAAATCCTGTCATCCCTACCTATTACTTCTCCTATGGGCAGTAACGAGGGATTCATTGAGATCGATTAAAATTGGACATAATCTTCCGGTCTTGCATACTATATGTATGCAAGATGTGCTGGGGGTAGAAAAATGACTTTTCTTTACAGTACAGTCGTATCTCCTGTCATAAGGATAAGAAAGCGCTCTTAGTTCAGTTCGGTAGAACGCGGGTCTCCAAAACCCGATGTCGTAGGTTCAAATCCTACAGAGCGTGATTCGGTTTATTTGATGTCGAATCACAATAAAATAATTTAACAAAACAAAAAGTTGAATTGTAACTTGAATTTGACCTCCTTCCTGCAGGAGGTCAATCAAAAAAAGAAAGAAATATTACTCAATCAAAGGTCCAACTGATCACCACGTCTATATTGTAAATATGCGGTTACGAATAATCCTGCTAAAGTGATAGGAATTAGACCTAAGACGATTCCAAATAGAAAAACTTCAATCATTTCGGTTTGTTTAAGGGGATAAAAAGAGAGGTAAGATCTATCCCTAAATATTAATCTGAATTATTCGTGAATCTCAATGACCAAGAATTGGCGATTGATGTGAGAAAGAACCATAGAATACCTGGAATCTCAGAGAAATATTCGTTTTTATCAATTTTTCATTCAATTCATTTTAAATAAGTCGTATCTTGTTCAAACCAATGAATAGAGCTGAGGTTATAGTTAAAGCAGCCAGTAGAAAACCGAAATAACTAGTTATAGTAAGCATGAAAGAGCTAAATTAGATATGTTCTTTTGCTACATATGTTGATAAAACACTTACCTAAGTTTCAACCTAAGTTTCAATTTTTATAAAATACGACGGAAAGAAAAAATCAATTGACAGAATTAGTTTAGTTCCAATTGAAAATTATGGATTCATCAGTCATTATGGATAAGACGAACTAAGAGTGACATAGGTAGAAAATTGGATTCATCTGCTGTGACATTGACCGATCCTATGATTCGGAATCAACAGATTCATTATGGAATTTGTGAGTTGAATAAAGTAATAGTAAAAGTAAGTAAAATATAAAGTATAATAAAGTATAAGTAAGAGTAATAGTAATGAGAACTGTGCCGTGTAACTTCATTCAAAACTTAAATTACTTATATTTTATTTAATATTAAATTTTAATATAAGTAATTTAAGTAATTTTGGAATAAAAGAATTGGATTTGAAAATTCCATTTTAATCATTTCCTTTCTATTTCAATAGGATCTAATCTTTTTTGGAACGAACGGCCTGATACTATTTACCTTTTATTTATTTTAACTCATTGGACTCAGTACAGTAATAGGTTGCTTAATTGCCCATAACATAATATCTCGAATGAAAAGAAAAAGGTGTCCCACGATCTATCGAAAAAAAAAAAATGAAAAATAGAGTAAAGGTTTCATTTTTTTTTTTCAGGTCCAACTCGATTCAAAGACGAACAACTTCCATTATCCTTTTAGATTCTATATTCTGTCTTTCCATATCATGGAGTTCCATACTTCTAGTTCGGTCAAGAAAGAACCTTTGTTTTGGATCTAATACAATAACGGTTGCATCACAAATATGGATTGTTCCAACTGGGTTCTGTTTCTTTCATTAATATAGTATATACTATTGTAATAGTATATACTATTGTATTTTGTATTACAGTATATTTATTGTATTATACAACCAACCAATTACTTGAAATAAAAAGATTTGAACAAAAAAACTTTTAACCAAAAATAGGTTTATTATAGATTTCGCATACCATACATATAATTGAATTGTGTGAATATTATAATATGTTTCATAAATTATTAGAAACCATCGATTCACGCTTTTCCAAGATCTTTACTTTCTATTATGAATCCAATAATCGAAATCTTATAAGGAATTTGAGTCATTTTCTATTGATCTATTGAATAACATAGAGTTATGCATAGACAAGGAACAAAAAAAGAAGAAAAGAATTATGTAGCATTTCGGTACCGATCGAGACTGCGTTGCTGTGCCAGAGGAAGGATAGCTATACTGATTCGGTATACTTGAAATAAACCTTTGGTACAAAATTGACGATCTCACAAAGATGCAATATCAGTAGTTTTCTATTTACTGATCCCATCTTTCAAGGAATCGATTCCCTTTTTTGAATGTACAAAAATTTGTGGAGCTCAGAATGTCTGGAAGCACGGGAGAACGTTCTTTTGCTGATATTATTACCAGTATTCGATACTGGGTCATTCATAGCATTACTATACCTTCCCTATTCATTGCGGGTTGGTTATTCGTCAGTACGGGTTTAGCTTACGACGTGTTTGGAAGTCCTCGACCAAACGAGTATTTCACAGAGAGCCGACAAGGTATTCCATTGATAACCGGCCGTTTTGATTCTTTGGAACAACTCGATGAATTTAGTAAATCCTTTTAGGAGGCCCCCAATGACCATAGATCGAACCTATCCAATTTTTACAGTGCGATGGTTGGCTGTTCACGGACTAGCTGTACCTACCGTTTCTTTTTTGGGGTCAATATCAGCAATGCAGTTCATCCAACGATAAACCTAATTCGAATTATAAAGCTATGACACAATCAAACCCGAATGAACAAAATGTTGAATTAAATCGTACCAGTCTATACTGGGGTTTATTACTCATTTTTGTACTTGCTGTTTTATTTTCCAATTATTTCTTCAATTGAAAGAAAGAAAGAGAATAGTAGGAATTCTCTTATCCCATTCGGAAAGATACCATCCTCATAATTATCCATGACTGTTTTTGTCTCTAGCATGACCATTTGGGAAAATGTGGAGGAAAGTAGGGGAAATGGCCGATACTACTGGAAGGATTCCTCTTTGGCTGGTTGGTACTGTAACTGGTATTCCTGTGATCGGTTTAATAGGTGTTTTCTTTTACGGTTCATATTCTGGGTTGGGTTCATCTCTAGTAATCGGATAAACCGGATTGTAGATATGAAAGAGTAAGAAGAACTCAACGGGACCTTACCTCCTTTGTCTAATTAGAGTGATAAGGTCCCGTTGAGTTCTTTTCTTACTCTTATAGGAAGATTTTGATCTATTCCATAACATACAAATTGGCCAGTCAACATAATCAAAATATTATATTCGTAGAAATAAAATGACAAAACAGATCCTTTGCTCTGATGTTTCAAACCACTCTATTCTTTTGTTTCTTAATAATGTTTTTGAAGAATTGAATCTATTGATTGATTCATAGTCTCTGTTCTTCCTTTCCTCCATAATATTAACTCTTACGAAGAAACAAGAAAAGATACGAAGAAACAAGAAAAGAGTAATCAATGGATTTTCTGAATGATACAATATTATATACGCATGAGACATTCTGCAAATCATTTCTATACTAAACTACTAATAGAACTTACTTTATAAAACTCTATAATATAATTGAATTTGTTTGAATAATTTTTCTAAGTTAAAAGTTTAAGTTAATTGAAGAAGTTCCATTTGCTCAATCAATTATTTCCCTAATCCTTTCTCTCTTTTTGTTTGTCCACAACTTCCTATGAATCTAACCAAAAGAGTTCCGGTGGACCCGGAAAAGAAGGAATGATAATCTTTTACGAACAGGAGAAAAAATCATTATTATTTCGATATAAGACGACACAAGAAAAAGGATTTTCCACCCTTTTCTTGTGTCGAATAGAAGACTCGTAAGACTAGTAACCCCTCCTAAAGGGATTTATTTCTTTCATTTTTCCCATCCTTGCTCTGTATTCTCTTTCTTTGTTTTGTATGTCTATTGTCTATTACTAAGAATAGGATACAAGTAATGAATTCCAGACATCCCGCAAAACGAAAAAAAGTATAAACAAAGCAACCAAAAAGGTTTACAGATTTTTTGATCATACATAATTGTATGGATCAACAAAAATTCGGCACTTTTTACCAACTTGATGTTAAGGAATCTCTGCACCTAGAAATTCATTTCGTACAATTGAACCTTTTCAAACTGTTT
Organism: Ensete glaucum; assembly: GCA_021527575.1. Taxonomy (NCBI): domain Eukaryota; kingdom Viridiplantae; phylum Streptophyta; class Magnoliopsida; order Zingiberales; family Musaceae; genus Ensete; species Ensete glaucum. The sequence continues at coordinate 8,941 of JAHSUZ010000046.1, forward strand.
CTTTTTAAGAACCAAAAAAACTTGTGCCAAAATAACAGATGCCAAGAAGAACAAAAGACCTTGGACCCGTAATGGGTCTTGAAGCACTATTTCTGCATCTCCCTGACCAAAGCCTCCCACATTGGGATTGCTTGTTAATGGTTGATCAAGCTTGATGGATTCACTCTCTGAAACAAGAAGTTCTGGTCCTGGAGGTATAATATCAACCACTTGATGTCCATCCGATGCATCAACTATGGTTATTTCATATCCCCCCTTTTCTTTACGTACTATTCTGCTTACTATACCTGCTGATGTAGCATTATAGACTGTATTGTTACTTTTGCTACCATCAGGATAAATCTGACCCCTTCCTCTGTTCCCACCTACGTATATGGGATATTTTAAGAAGTGAACGTCTTTCTTCGTAGCAGGGTCGGGGGAAAGAATGGGAAAGACGATTTCACTGTATTTCTGACCAGGAACAGGACCTATCACAATAATATTTCTTTTATTGGGACGATAACTCTGAAAAGACAGATTTCCTATCTTTTCTTTCAACTCAGGAGAAATACGATCAAGGGGGGCTAATTCGAATCCGTCGGGTAAAATGAGAACAGCCCCTACATTCAAAGCCCCCTTTTTACCATTAGCAAGAACTTGTTTCAGTTGCTTATCATAAGGGATTCGAACAACTGCTTCAAATACAGTATCAGGAAGCACAGCTTGCGGAACTTCAATATCCACGGGTTTATTAGCTAAATGGCAATTGGCACATACAATTCGTCCCGTTGCTTCTCGCGGGCTTTCATAACCCTGCTGCGCAAAAATGGGATATGCATTTGAAATAGATGCCCGAGTTATTACATATATCATGATCGATACAGAAATGGATCGAGTCATCTCTTCCTTTACCCAAGAAAAAGTATTTTTATTTTGCATGTCCAATCATTGATCCCGGAATTTCTACAATAAATTAGATAGGTAGCTAGCATAGTTCCCTATACACGAGTCTGTCATTGTACTGGAATAATTGTACTGAAATATAGGACGAATACCTTGAACAGATAAAAGTATAAAGAATTAAGTCAAATTGAAAATGCTTTCTTTATACACGAAGAAAGATTCTGATTTGATTGATATAATAAGATCAAATGAGTTCTTTATTCATTCATTGAATGATAAATTACTACAAGCGAAGGAGATACACGATTTAAAAAAAGGAAGATCCAATATTTCACAATTGTATCTAGAATAACTGGAAAAGTGGAAACAAGACCAGATATAATTTGATCGTTATGATCCAATCCAAAATCGTTGTAGACCGAACCAATCATTAGTTCCCAACCATGAGTCGAGTGAAATCCGATCCATAAATCAGTAACTAAAAGAATAGAAAAAGCTTTTATTGTGTCACTTAAGTTATAGAGGAATTCCTGAACCCAAGAATTAAGAATGACGAGTTCTTCATTACTCAGAATAAAATAACCACTTAGAATAGCGAAACAGATTATATTTGTCGAGAAATGCAAAATGATATGGAGATCATATTCATTGTGTGCTTTGACTAATTGTATCGTTTCCTTGTGTATTCCTATATGAAGTTTTTGTATATGCGTTTCCGGGTACTCCTTTATCATTTCGTCCAGTAGGAATAGTTCTTCTAATTCTATGAATCTTTCCAGAACGTTTTTCTCTTGAATATGATTCAAAAAATTTTCGGATTGCCTGGTGTTCCACCAATTAGTAACCCAAGGTTCCAGACATTTATTAAATGAGAAAGAGACCCACCAGGGCAAAAATACTATAGATGCGAGATATGGGAGGGAGGCCGATGCTTTCTTTTTTTTCATTTTTTTTTTCTGTGAATTGAATTGTTAATGAACCTGCTTCATTCGTTAACTCTATCTGATCTGATATTTCTTTGAAGCACGAGTTGTATAACAAAATATTGACCTATGGGTCTATCCCTTTCCTATTATTGTGTAATAATTTTATTGTAATAATTTTATTTTTTTTATAAGGAATATAGACATAGAATAAGAGTCCTTTTCGGGACATAGAATAAGAGTCCTTTTCGGATTCGGATGAAAATGAGAAAAAAGAAATAAATATTATTCCAGATATCTCAATTGGGCAAATTCGAACCAATTTCATTTTCATTTGTTCCTTTCGATGAATACTCGAAAACCCACTTGAAGTAACGAATCGAGTTTCGAGACGAAAAAACTCCCCCCGGATCAATTAATTCTTTCGAAATGTTTCACCGTCTAACCAGAAAAGGGTATCAATTCCAAATCTTGGGCCTAAAAAGATGAATTCTGTATTACGAAATACATGTTCGGATAGGTTAGATGAATTTATATCTATACTTACTAGATTAGATTAGTTAGTTAGATTAGACCTTTTTCTAGTATAAAAGAATGAAGAAACTTCAGTTGTATTAAAAGAGGAATTAGCAAGTTCCTTCCCCCATCTTGAGAAAATATTTATTCTTCATTTTATTCTTCACTTCAGTTCGTTTCAAAATACTTCAATTGGTACGCGCAAGAAATAGGCCAATTCGGCAGCTTTTTGTTCAATTTCTCGTGGAGTAAAATTCTCATCAGTACGAGTCAAGGGAATGGCTCCTTGGCCTCTGATTTCCATATAAAGGACACGACGAGGATAAAGACCCTCTTTAACCTCTATTCTGATTGATTGGATATCTCTCATAAAGAAGCGAAGGAAGATGCGACGATTTATTCCAGGAAATCCCCAGCGAAAAATACACACTATTCCTTCTTTTCTATCGAATCGGTCATAACCGCTACCTACATTCCACGAAATTGTGCACCACAAATACGAGCTAATGAATAGACCCGCGATCCCGTAGAAAGACATCACGATCCCTTGTGGAAAAAAAATGATTTGCTGAGATGGAAATACGGATATCAAATTCCTACCAAGATAACTGGAAGTTCCAACCACTAAGAATCCTAGTGAACCTAAAAAAAGGATACAGGCCCAGCAAAAATTACTCGTTTTTCGAGACCCCGTTATAAGTTCTATCCATATATGTTCTGATCGCCAATTCATACTATACTAGATCCAGTTGCATTCGATTGGAATTGAGCGAATAACCCAAATAAATTTGACTTTACCTTTCTTGATCCCGAAGTAACTTTCATCAACTAGCACTATTCTGATGTGAAACATTAGGAGTAATTGGTTAGATACATTGACTTTCTATTTTAAACATTCACTAATCCATTTTGAACCAGCTATATCCACATATACATGCATTTATGCAGATATCATATACCCGCATAACAGTTATTTCATTTGTATGTTCGGAAAGAGCCACGTATCATACCATATTACACGAGATAAATATCTGTATTATCATCCAGTGTTGAAATAAATTGATAAGAATCGGTCCCATTGGGTCTAGACAATCTTATTTTTTTGGACATGAAGAAATAAGGAAACCATTGCAATTGCCGGAAATACTAGGCCCACTAAAGGCACAAAAATAGAGGATAAGTTGGGATCTGTCATAGAATAGGTGCCTCAATTTAATATTTCTATCTGTTTTAATATTTCTATCTATTAGAAAGATATCTTCTTATGATATATCTATTATAAGTAATATCAAGCTATTTATTATTATATTATATATATATTATAATTATAAATAATTATATATAAATAATTATAAAAATATATAAATAATTATAAAAATTATATAAAATATTATTTATTTATAAGTAAAAATATTATTTATTTATATTATTTATTTATAAGTAAAAATATTATTTATTTATATTATTTATTTATAAGTAATAAGTAATATCAACTATAATTCTATATGATTGGATAGAAACTATATATTCTATATTCTAAAATGCTCTAAAAAAACTTTTATATTTTTTATTTTTATATTTTTTATTATTTTATATTTATTATTATATTATTTATATTATAATTAGATATTATAATTAGAAAATAATTATAAATAATATAAAAATAAAAAAATAAAGAATAATAAAAATAAAATATAATAAAATAAAATTAAAATATAATAATTAAAATATAATAAAATATAAAAATAAAAAAAAAAATATAAAATAAAAATTATCCGAAACCTCTGTCTCTTATTACAAGGAGAACTTATGTCACCAAAGAAAACACCCGATTACGATGAATTAAATACTTGTTCGCTACAAATAAAATAACTGAATCTAGTGCTATACTTTACATTTTTGAACTTGGATTCAAGGGAAAGAAACCGTGGAGCTGAAATAACTCACCCAGAACACCTTTTAAAAGATTACGTGGTACTATCGGATCGAATAAACCTTTATGGAATAAATACTCAGACACTTGTGAACCTTCAGGTATTACCTTTTTTAATGTTTGTTCAATTACTCTTTTACCCGCAAATGCAATGTAGGCGTTAGGTTCAGCAATAATGATATCCCCCAACATACCAAAACTGGCTGTTACTCCACCAGTTGTAGGAGATGTAAGAATTGATACATAGAATAACTTTTTATCTGATTGATAATTAGATGAAGCAGAAGATATTTTAGCCATTTGCATCAAGCTCAAACTTCCTTCTTGCATGCGTGCTCCTCCAGAATCACACAATAATGACAGGTAGAGATCGATTAGTAGCATACTCGATCAAACGAGTAATTTTCTCGCCTACTACGGATCCCATACTACCTCCCATAAACTGAAAATCCATAACGCCAATTGCTACGGGAATACCATTTAGTTGACCTATGCCTGTTTGAACAGCATCAGCTAAACCTGTCCTTCTTTGATAAAAATCGATACGATCTCCATAAGGTTCCTCTTTTGAATTAAAATCAATGGGGTCCATAGATATCATATCTTTATCCAGAGGATCCCAAGTTCCGGGATCAATCGAAAGTTCAATTCTATCCGAACTACTCATTTTCAAATGATATCCACACTGTTCACAAATATTCATTTTCGACTTAAAAAATTTTTGATAATTTAACCCATAACAATTTTCGCATTGAACCCATAAATGTCTGTATTTTTTATTTATATCGAAATCATCAGACTCTACTTCTTCATAGAAACCAGACTCTACTTCTTCATGGAAATCATTGATTCTACTTCTTCATAGAAATCAGACTCTACTTCTTCATGGAAATCATTGGATTCTACTTCTTCATAGAAATCAGACTCTACTTCTTCATGGAAATCATTGAAATTTTTCCTAGTTCTTTTACTAGACCTACCACTCTCAGTACTATTTCTATTTTCAGTACAAATGAAGTTATAAAAGTAACTGTCACTGTAATTGTTGGTACTACCCGAAATAGAACTATTAATACTGACTTCAAAACGAAGATAACTATCAATGCAACTATTAATGTGATTATTCCAACTAGATTGAGTATCATACATGTAATGATAATAGTAGTGATTCTTTTTATTAGACTCCCTACTCAAATAACTAGAAAGTTTTTTTTCTAGTTCACTCTGAAAAGAACTATCATTGTCAACCTCAAAAATCTGATTTTCAATATCAAAATATACAGGGTAACTGTCACCATTGCTATCCCTAACTAAAAAAGTGTCATCAGAGATCAAACTCAAAATATCCTTGATTTCAAATAAGGAATCAACATTAGTGAAACTATAATTACTACTATGATTCCAACTAGGAATCTTTTTCTTCGTGTCGTTTAGAATAGGTTGTTCACTTCTACTGGTATGTCCAATACCATCAAGACTATCCATTGATTTACTTAGCCCACACCTATGTTCTAACTTCTCGTTAGACAACATCGAATGGAACCACCATTTTCCCATAGAGTCTTTCTACCCCCTATTTGATGAAATACAATACATTCGATGAATAATCATTTTACTTTCACTATTTGATTTCTTATCAGAATTAAGCATACGAATCTAATCCTAATCGTTAGGATTGTTAATTAATAACGAGTAAGTATTGAAAGAAATGATTCTCTTTTGTGGGAAGCCGAGGTATCACTTCAATATATATTGATAGAATCTTTTTCTCAATTTTAAAATAGAAAGACACAGCTTTCTTCC
>JAHSUZ010000046.1:20000-22500 GCA_021527575.1 Ensete glaucum
CGGGGATTATAGGTGAAATATTATTTCTAAGCAATACTAATCTGCTCTGTTAAGCGTAAATAAAAAAAATAGATCAGAGAGCTATGATGCGGATTATGGAATATCCATCTTGACAAGAAATTATCTATATGTTAAGATGTCTATGACAAGGGCTATAGCTCAGTTGGTAGAGCACCTCGTTTACACGTGCGCCAATGCTTTTCAAAGGAGCCTATTATGCAATGAACATAATTGATCGTATTGAGAAATCGATGTCTTACTCCATAGGTTCGAGGGAACAAGAGAACAATAGCCTGACAAATATTTGGTTCGGTCCGATTCAAGCGCAAATTCAGTTGCCAAATAAAATAGAACCCAACCCGCCATTGATTTGATAGTTGATAAGGTAAATACCCAGCCCATTCAATGCTAGGCATAATGAGTATAAGGGCCTCAAATAACCTCTTTTCGTCCTATGAACTTTAAGGTGTATGAAGTCTCATATTCGACTGTTGCAGCGGAGCGATAGAGATTCCATTTTACTTAGGTTGATCTAGGCCGAAGGCAGACCTAAGTCAAGATAACCCTTCTTTGAAACACTTTGGTATTGCTCCTAGATCAGAATACAAATAATAAATCAGAGCACATGGAACCATCTCGTTATCTTCCTCTAAAGAAAAAATATGGTGGACTAACTGATCTTTACATCAGTTGATGAAAGAGCCCAATGCAACAAAATGCATGTTGGGTCTTTGAAACAGTTCGAATCATTTCGATAATAATCAGTTTGATCTGTTTTACAGAGAAGGTCTACGGTTCGAGTCCGTATAGCCCTAATCCTAATATATTATATTTCAGTTTAGTATAGTTTTCATTTCTATGGGACCAACCGAGTCTAATCCTAAGTCACATGGGTCTAGGACGTATTCTTTTCTTGGTCTTGGGTCTTGTCTTGTATTTGAAGAATCCCCCTAACTAATCACTAATCGTTTTTTGGCAGAACAAGAGCAACCTTATTGATTGATTAAGAGATAATGGAGAGATAATGAATTGGGCCTAAATAGATTAACGTTTTTTCTTCTATATTCTATGAGTTGAGTGGGTTTGTGGATTTGATTTGGCCCGTCGAATCATTCGATAATGCGTGATTCTTTCTATTGGAAAATGTTATGTAAATCATTTATGATTCCGTCGATTATACTACTCCACTCTTTGCTATGTTTCAAGGAATACTTCGAATAAATAGAATATGCTAAAAATCCCTAGACATTTTACCCCATATGACTATTGAAAATTTGAAGTTTTAAAAAAATGGAAATGAAATTCTTATTATTTCATTATTTATTTCATTATAATTTAATTTCACTATGTTGATTATATATAATCAACATAGTATTCTAATGAATATAGTATTCATAGTATTTAATTATAGGATCATAGTATTTAATTATAGGATATTTACTTTACTATATTATAGGATATTGATATTTCTTATAGTTATAGGCATAGGAATAGTTATAGTCATAGGATATTTTAGTATGTTATTACCTTTTTCTAGAGGATAGAGAACCCAAGACAAAGTGAGAGAGTTTTGTTTGTGTAAGAGCATCCTATGTCTACGCCATATCTAAATAGAATCGAAATAAAAAATGTAAGTGGGATTCCATTAGATGAATCTTTAAACAAAACATGCCCACAGCAAAAAACTCAAACTCTAAACTATGCAGTTTGATTTGATCAAAATCAATTCTTGTTTCGCCTAAGATAAGAAATTATGGATGAATTGACAATTCCGATTCGAATCGAATAATTCAGCATATTCCACATTAATAGGAGTACATTTATGTTTCTGCTTCACGAATATGATATTTTCTGGGCATTTCTAATAATATCAAGCGTTATTCCTATCTTGGCATTTGTAATTTCCGGAGTTTTAGCCCCGGTTAGTGAAGGACCAGAGAAGCTCTCTAGTTATGAATCGGGTATAGAACCCATGGGGGATGCTTGGTTACAATTTCGAATCCGCTATTACATGTTTGCTCTAGTTTTTGTTGTTTTTGATGTTGAAACGGTCTTTCTTTATCCATGGGCAATGAGTTTCGATGTATTGGGTGTATCTGTATTTATCGAAGCTTTAATTTTTGTGCTTATCCCAATTGTTGGTTCAGTTTATGCATGGCGAAAAGGAGCATTGGAATGGTCTTAACTGAATATTCAGACAATCAAAATAAAAATGAAGGAAAAGATTACATTGAGACAGTTATGAATTTGATTGAGTTTCCCTTAGTTGACAAAACAACTACCAATTCAGTTATTTCAACTACATTGAATGATCTTTCGAATTGGTCAAGACTTTCCAGTTTATGGCCGCTTCTATACGGTACCAGTTGCTGTTTCATTGAATTTGCTTCATTAATAGGCTCGCGATTCGACTTTGATCGTTATGGATTGGTACCAAGATCGAGTCCTAGGCAAGCAGACCTAATTTTAACAGCCGGCACAGTAACAATGAAAATGGCTC
>JAHSUZ010000046.1:30000-37500 GCA_021527575.1 Ensete glaucum
ACAAATCTAATTCAGTTAGCATAGGGTAGATTAAGATGGGACGCAAGTAAAAAGAATCGATTGCCGAGCCGTATGAGGTAGGAAACTCTCAAGTACGGTTCTAAGGGAAGGAACCACCTATTCCGACCGGGGAGAACAGGCCATTCTACAGGGTGATTCTGAAATTGCGGAGGCTTGGTTCGATCAAGCTGCTGAGTATTGGAAACAAGCTATAGCGCTTAGTCCAGGTAATTATATTGAAGCACATAATTGGTTGAAGATCACGAGGCGTTTCGAATAAAACTACTCTCTTTTTTAATTCATTAAAATTAGTTGTTGGATCCATCAATCAAATAAGATAGATCGTTCCCATGAAAAGATCCAATTAAGAATTTTATTATATCCCTTCCTTCTAAAATCATTGTATGGTATCTCGTAGGGATAAATGATCCGAATACAGTATAGAATAAAACTAATAAAGCTAATAAAAGATACCTTCGAATGACTAAATACAGATAAGATATAGGAATGGATCTTATTAATTCTAATGAATGATCTTGTGATTTAATTTAGAGTAAAGTAATAAGATATTCCATGGAAGTGGATTCATATAGGTATTTATACATTCAGATATAAGTACACTAGCTTGCACAAAAAAAGTTTTTTCGTCATGCTGGGAAAGGACTTTCCAAGAGAAAGGGGGTCCGTTGGGCACCTAATCGTTATGTCATAATAGATCCGAACACTTGCCTCGGATTGACTTCAATATCATAATTGCTCTAGTGAATAACTAAATAAAATAGATGGATGAGAGATAGGAAAGAAAGGGACTAATCATAACATAAATAAAATAGCTATCTTTCAGAGGTTCACTAAAAACTGTTGGCGGGTCTCTTTGTATGTGTTGTCCGGAAAGAGGAGGACTTAATGATTATTCGTTCGCCGGAACCAGAAGTGAAAATTGTTGTAGATAGGGATCCCATAAAAACGTCTTTCGAGGAATGGGCCAGACCCGGCCATTTCTCAAGAACAATAGCTAAGGGCCCTGATACTACCACTTGGATCTGGAACCTACATGCTGATGCTCACGATTTCGATAGTCATACCAGTGATTTGGAGGAGATCTCTCGAAAAGTATTTAGTGCTCATTTCGGTCAACTCTCCATTATCTTTCTTTGGCTGAGTGGCATGTACTTCCATGGCGCCCGTTTTTCCAATTATGAAGCATGGCTAAGTGATCCTACTCACATTGCACCCAGTGCCCAGGTGGTTTGGCCAATAGTAGGTCAAGAAATATTGAATGGTGATGTGGGTGGAGGTTTCCGAGGAATACAAATAACCTCCGGGTTTTTTCAGCTTTGGCGAGCATCTGGAATAACTAGTGAATTACAACTCTATTGTACCGCCATTGGCGCATTGGTCTTTGCATCGTTAATGCTTTTTGCTGGTTGGTTCCATTATCACAAAGCCGCCCCAAAATTGGCTTGGTTCCAAGATGTAGAATCTATGTTAAATCACCACTTAGCGGGGTTACTAGGACTTGGGTCTCTTTCTTGGGACACCAAATCCATGTATCTTTACCGATTAACCAATTTCTCGACGCTGGAGTTGATCCTAAAGAGATACCACTTCCTCATGAATTTATCTTGAATCGGGACCTTTTGGCTCAACTTTATCCCAGTTTTGCCGAGGGAGCAACCCCCTTTTTCACCTTGAATTGGTCAAAATACGCGGAATTTCTTACTTTTCGTGGAGGATTGGACCCAATAACAGGTGGTTTATGGCTGACCGATATTGCACACCATCATTTAGCTATTGCAATTCTTTTCCTGATCGCTGGTCATATGTATAGAACCAACTGGGGCATTGGTCATGGCATTAAAGACATTTTAGAGGCTCATAAAGGTCCATTTACAGGCCAGGGCCATAAAGGACTCTATGAAATCCTAACAACGTCGTGGCATGCTCAACTATCTCTTAACCTGGCTATGTTAGGCTCTTTAACCATTATTGTAGCTCACCATATGTATTCCATGCCTCCCTATCCATACCTAGCTATTGACTATGGTACACAACTTTCGTTGTTCACACATCACATGTGGATCGGTGGGTTTCTCATAGTTGGTGCTGCTGCACATGCAGCCATTTTTATGGTAAGAGATTACGATCCAACTACTCGATACAACGATCTATTAGATCGTGTCCTTAGACACCGCGATGCAATCATATCACATCTTAACTGGGCATGTATATTTCTGGGTTTTCACAGTTTTGGCTTGTATATTCATAATGATACCATGAGCGCTTTAGGGCGTCCACAAGATATGTTTTCAGATACCGCTATACAATTACAACCCATCTTTGCTCAATGGGTACAAAACACCCATGCTTTAGCACCCGGCGTAACAGCTCCTGGTGCAACAGCAAGTACCAGCTTAACTTGGGGAGGTGGTGAGTTGGTAGCAGTAGGCGGCAAAGTAGCTTTGTTACCTATTCCATTAGGAACCGCAGACTTCTTAGTTCATCATATTCATGCATTTACGATCCACGTGACTGTATTGATACTACTGAAAGGTGTTCTATTTGCTCGCAGTTCCCGTTTGATACCTGATAAAGCAAATCTTGGTTTTCGTTTTCCTTGTGATGGACCTGGAAGAGGGGGGACATGTCAAGTATCTGCCTGGGATCATGTCTTCTTAGGTCTATTCTGGATGTACAATGCGATTTCCGTAGTTATTTTCCATTTCAGTTGGAAAATGCAGTCGGATGTTTGGGGTACTATAAGTGATCAAGGGGTAGTAACTCATATTACAGGAGGAAACTTTGCGCAGAGTTCCATTACTATTAATGGGTGGCTTCGAGATTTCTTATGGGCACAGGCATCTCAGGTAATTCAGTCTTATGGTTCTTCATTATCTGCATATGGTCTTTTTTTCTTAGGTGCTCATTTTGTCTGGGCTTTCAGTTTAATGTTTTTATTCAGTGGCCGTGGTTATTGGCAAGAACTCATTGAATCCATCGTTTGGGCTCATAACAAATTAAAAGTTGCTCCTGCTACTCAGCCTAGAGCCTTGAGCATTGTACAAGGACGTGCTGTAGGAGTAACCCATTACCTTCTGGGTGGAATTGCCACAACATGGGCATTCTTCTTAGCAAGAATTATTGCAGTAGGATAATGGCTAGGAGGATTTGAAAGGCATTATGGCATTAAGATTTCCGAGGTTTAGCCAAGGCTTAGCTCAGGACCCCACTACTCGTCGTATTTGGTTTGGTATTGCTACCGCACATGACTTCGAGAGTCATGATGATATTACTGAGGAACGTCTTTATCAGAACATTTTTGCTTCTCACTTTGGGCAATTGGCAATAATCTTTCTGTGGACGTCCGGAAATCTCTTTCATGTAGCTTGGCAAGGAAATTTTGAGTCATGGATACAAGACCCTTTACATGTAAGACCTATTGCTCATGCAATTTGGGATCCTCATTTTGGTCAACCAGCTGTAGAAGCCTTTACTCGAGGAGGTGCTACCGGTCCAGTGAATATCGCTTATTCCGGTGTTTATCAGTGGTGGTATACAATCGGATTACGCACTAATGAGGATCTTTATACTGGAGCTCTTTTTCTATTATTTCTTTCTGCTATATCCTTAATAGCGGGTTGGTTACACCTACAACCAAAATGGAAACCAAGCGTTTCGTGGTTCAAAAATGCCGAATCTCGTCTAAATCATCATTTGTCAGGACTTTTCGGAGTGAGTTCTTTGGCTTGGGCAGGACATTTAGTTCATGTCGCTATTCCAGGATCCAGGGGACAGTACGTCAGATGGAATAATTTTTTAGATGTATTACCCTATCCTCAAGGGTTGGGACCACTTTTTACGGGTCAGTGGAATCTTTATGCCCAAAACCCTGATTCGAGTAGCCATTTATTTGGTACTTCCCAAGGAACAGGAACTGCCATTCTAACCCTTCTCGGTGGATTTCATCCACAAACGCAAAGTTTATGGCTGACCGATATTGCTCATCATCATTTAGCTATTGCATTTCTTTTCCTGATCGCTGGTCATATGTATAGAACTAACTTCGGGATTGGGCACAGTATCAAAGATCTTTTAGAAACACATATTCCTCCAGGAGGTCGATTAGGACGTGGGCATAAGGGTCTTTATGACACAATAAATAATTCGCTTCATTTTCAATTAGGTCTTGCTCTAGCCTCTTTAGGGGTTATTACTTCCTTAGTAGCTCAACACATGTACTCTTTACCTGCTTATGCATTCATAGCACAAGACTTTACTACTCAAGCTGCGTTATATACTCATCACCAATACATCGCAGGGTTTATCATGACAGGAGCCTTTGCTCATGGAGCTATATTCTTCATTAGAGATTACAATCCAGAACAGAATGAGGATAATGTATTGGCAAGAATGTTAGACCATAAAGAAGCTATCATATCTCATTTAAGTTGGGCCAGCCTGTTTCTTGGGTTCCATACCTTGGGCCTTTATGTTCATAACGATGTTATGCTCGCTTTTGGTACTCCGGAAAAACAAATCTTGATCGAACCTATATTTGCCCAATGGATACAATCCGCTCATGGTAAGACTTCATATGGGTTCGATGTACTCTTATCTTCAACGGATGGCCCAGCATTCAATGCAGGTCGAAGCATATGGTTACCGGGCTGGTTGAATGCTGTTAATGAGAATAGTAATTCACTCTTCTTAACAATAGGTCCTGGGGACTTCTTGGTTCATCATGCTATTGCTCTAGGTTTGCATACAACTACATTGATTTTAGTAAAAGGTGCTTTAGATGCACGTGGTTCCAAGTTAATGCCAGATAAAAAGGATTTCGGTTATAGTTTTCCTTGCGACGGCCCAGGACGCGGTGGTACTTGTGATATTTCTGCTTGGGACGCATTTTATTTGGCAGTTTTCTGGATGTTAAATACCATTGGATGGGTTACTTTTTATTGGCATTGGAAACACATCACTTTATGGCAGGGTAACGTTTCACAATTTAATGAATCTTCCACTTATTTAATGGGATGGTTAAGAGATTATCTATGGTTAAACTCTTCACAACTTATCAATGGATATAATCCTTTTGGTATGAATAGTTTATCCGTATGGGCGTGGATGTTCCTATTTGGACATCTTGTTTGGGCTACTGGATTTATGTTTTTAATTTCTTGGCGTGGATATTGGCAGGAATTGATTGAAACTTTAGCATGGGCTCATGAACGCACACCTTTGGCTAATTTGATTCGATGGAGAGATAAGCCAGTGGCTCTTTCCATTGTGCAAGCAAGATTGGTTGGATTAGCCCACTTTTCCGTAGGTTATATATTCACTTATGCAGCTTTCTTGATTGCCTCTACATCAGGAAAATTTGGTTAATTTTAATTTAGTTATTTATTATTTTTTTATGTACTGTATCAGCAACAATCTCATTTGTTTCGATGGAGAGGGGGGATCTACCTTCTTATATTTTTACATCTAGGATCTGAACTGTATCATTGATAATAATAGGAACTGAACATTATATTATGGCAAGAAAAAGTTTGATTCAGAGGGAGAAGAAGCGGCAGAAATTGGAACAGAAATATCATTTGATTCGTCGATCCTCAAAAAAAAAAATAAGCAAAGTTCCATCATTGAGTGAAAAATGGGAAATTCATGGAAAATTGCAATCCCCACCACGTAATAGTGCACCTATACGTCTCCATCGACGTTGTTTTTTGACTGGAAGACCTAGAGCTAACTATCGAGACTTTGGGCTATCCGGACACATACTTCGAGAAATGTTTCATGCATGTTTGTTACCGGGCGCAATAAGATCAAGTTGGTAAGGAGAAAAATATCCTTTCGTATTTGTATGAATCTCTATGATCTATTATCATAGAAGATAGAGGAGCCCTCTTTACCATTCTGTATAAATGGACTATTCTATTTGTACGGATATGGTAGAGGGGCGTATCCAATCTTTCTTCGTCCATAAGTTCCCGGTTCTTCAGCGCGGAGTAGAGCAGTTTGGTAGCTCGCAAGGCTCATAACCTTGAGGTCACGGGTTCAAATCCTGTCTCCGCAACATTCTTTTGTGTCTCCGCAACATTTTTTTGTAAAAAAAAAATATTTTTTTAGGTGTAATTCTAATTAATAACTATTTTTTTGGTGGGGGGTGGGGTGGGGACGGGATCCAAAGAAAGGGGAAGATAGAACTACTATGGAACTCCTATAGGAGTTCCATAGTAGTTAGCATTAGTAGTTCGAATTTCATTTTTGATTTTATCTCTTATCTTATCATAGTACATTACTTCACCGTGGGCGGATAGCGGGAATCGAACCCGCATCTTCTCCTTGGCAAAGAGAAATTTTACCATTCGACCATATCCGCATTTTCTTCGTTCCTGATACGCACACATATGTCCACACATATATGACATATATCATATATCATATATGTGTCTGGCTCATATGTACAGGGCCAAATATTCAGATACAAGAATGAAATATAATTTTTGGAACTCAGATTGAATTTTTATGTGTCTCACAATCCGAATTATGAAATTTATTAGAAGTAGAAGGTAGAAGGAATGGAGTTTTTGGATCGAGGAAATACAAAACAAGTTCAAGAGATGAGAGAATTAAGAATAGCTACCAGAAAGACTAATCCAATCCATAATGATGTACCGGAAAATACAATATTTTTATTACTTGACCAACCATCAGAAGAAGCAAATACAACGGGTACACTAATCAGTAAGACTGATGAAGTCGCAATTAATGCAAAAACAGCTAATTTGAAAGCAATAGTCATGTTTGTAATCCTCCAAACTACCAACAAATGAACTATACCATTTGATCCCCGCTTAGTCAAAATTGTAATAAAATGCATCATATAGGGATTTGACCATGAATCAATTGATTCTTTAGAACTTATTACCTTACCGCTTTATTTTATTCGGACATGGAGTCGGGGGGAGTTTAGTATTTACTTCACAAGCAGAAATACTGGATCATGCATGTATCTATGTATACAATCTACAGATAGATACATCGAAATATAGATTTGCATCTGGGATGTTTCTACAGATAGTTAGTGTATCATCTCATATAGTCATATTCTATTTGTAGGAATAAAATAGAAATTGTCTCGGGGAGAGATGGCTGAGTGGTTGATAGCTCCGGTCTTGAAAACCGGTATAGTCTAAACAAAGAACTATCGAGGGTTCGAATCCCTCTCTCTCCTTTTTTGCTTGTTGAATAAATTTGTTTCTTTATTCATTTGGCCCATTATCTTTCATAAAAGGGAATGGCTCGGCTAGGTAGAATAGCCGAGCCAGAACAGCAGAACAGGAAAAAATAGAATAGATATAAAAAGAAAAAGAAGAAAATCTCAACTAAGAGGGGTCATGGAAAGAACAGGTTCCAAATCACGATCGATTCCTTTTTCAAAGCCTGCTGCAGCTGCACGGGCCCTTCCCGCATGCCACAAATGCCCCACAAAAAAGA
>JAHSUZ010000046.1:40000-72500 GCA_021527575.1 Ensete glaucum
GTCTTTATACTTATCTTATACTTATCATCTTATACTTATCTTATAACTTATACTATATAAAAATAAAATAAATAAGTATTTGAACCCTGAATTGCCCTATGACTCTCACATTACACTTTTAACGGGTCAAACAAAAAAAGAAAATTCACTGTTTTTTCCTGCCCCTAAACTAGATTAAATATTTAAATAATGGTAGACTGGAAATGAAAGTAAAGTCCCTTTCTCGCATTTGCTCTATTGCATTGGCGGAAGAACAAAACAATATCAGATTCTGAAATCAAGGAAAGATATTGAAAAATAGATTTTTCAAAAAATAGATTTTCGAAATAAACTTTTATACGTAGCGGAAAAGAATATCGATTTATTCCCATGGAGCATTCAGTAAGAAGAAGATTCATTAAACCGGAAATATCGACAAATTCTTGACTTGCGTGGTCTAAGGAAATAAAAAAATCCGCTTGTACAATTTCATCTATATCGAATTTAAATATCAGAATAGCCGATATAGTCGTCATTCAATGGGTTAGGTCCACTTACTTTTTATTGATTTCTTAATTTATGCTGGGTTTGATAAAAACAATGGAGAAGTAAGAATACTTTGGTTTGGCGATTCATAATAGCGATTGGACATCTAAAATATTCTAGAATACTCCTGTCCAAAAACAAAAATTTGAATAATTAGACATGAAGAGGACTACTTTGTCAGTACAGAGTAGACTAGTTCTAATAACTACAATTATTCATTATTATTTATACTAATAATAATGAATAATGTTTAACTTTTTAACTACAACTCGTAATAATCAGAAGTCATTATAATGGTGGTTACCCTTTTCTTTTTAGAAATAAAAAGAATATCTCTATTTTCCACCGAAAAACAAAAACTAAAACTTTAGTTTAGTGGAAAAAGCCCCTTATCGGATTTGAACCGATGACTTACGCCTTACCATGGCGTTACTCTACCACTGAGTTAAAAGGGCCCGTTTTATTCGATTCATGAATTATAGCCTTTTTCCATTATGAGTCTACTGCATAATATATGTACATGATATATACATATATGCACATAATATATACATACATGCATAGGGGTTCATTTAGGAGCAATCAATTTGATTTACCACCCCAAAAAGTAAAAAGTAGGCAAATTATTTCTTTTTTTTTTTTTTTTTCAAAAAAAAAAAAAAAATAATGCAGTGAATTGTTTCAAGACCGACCCCGCTTGTTTACTTTTACTGACCCATCAAAACAAGAATCTCATGATTGATACATGTACCAATCTGACATCGACATGGATTCGATAGATTTTCTTGAATCATGTGATGAGGGTATTCGTACCCTGAACCGAATTCTTAAAAAAAAAAAAAAGAAAAAGGGAAAATTTCTATCGTTTTTGAATTTTCTGACTTAATGTGAGATAGTGATAGGCATATTTTATCTGAACAATGAACGAAGCAATGAGTTAAGTTAAAATTAATGAGTTAAAATTGAAGAAAAGAAATTAAGTGGGGTTCTACCCCCTTTTCTGTTCTGTCGGACCAATCACTGCCTGAACTGACGGAGTCCTGTACCTCCTTTCGCTATATAAAATAGTGTGGGATGGTTCATTCATGAACCATCTAATCCAAAACAAAATTCTATGGAATCATAACATAAAAGTAGAAAAGAGTGTTCAGATCTAGTCATATCATTAGATTATATTGACAATTCCAAAAAACTACTCATACTATCATCATAGTATGATGACGGTTGGGCGGATATGCCCCTATCGTCTAGTGGTTCAGGACATCTCTCTTTCAAGGAGGCAGCGGGGATTCGACTTCCCCTGGGGGTACTACGAAAGGAAGTTGATCGTGGATTATCAATAAGCCTAGAAGGAATTCTTTCTGGGTCGATGCCCGAGCGGTTAATGGGGACGGACTGTAAATTCGTTGGCGATATGTCTACGCTGGTTCAAATCCAGCTCGGCCCAAAAATTCGCCGCTCCATGAATATGATATAACCAACGATATAATCAATTTGCCCCCCAGAAACAAAAATGCCTGATCCACAAAAGAGAAAGAGTCCATTTTTGTTTCTCTATCCATGTTTTTATCATTCGTTCTGATCTTTTCTTTCTAACGATTTAGATTCATAATACTTAATCAAAGCAAAGATTATGAAAGGAAAATCGTTTTTTCTCAATGAAAGGTCGATTATCCATTTTTGGCAATAAAATAAACACAGGTTACTAGTAATCCGTGTCACTTTCACTATAGTCCATACCTATGTGTATATGATATCAGTTAGTATATCATTCGTGTCTCTGTTACAACGCGGCGAAGAAAATGTTTTTCTGAAACCATTAAGAATATGTATACCATACACCTCGCCGGGATTGTAGTTCAATTGGTCAGAGCACCGCCCTGTCAAGGCGGAAGCTGCGGGTTCGAGCCCCGTCAGTCCCGAACTAGGATCCGATCCGATGAGATGAATGGAGAAATTAATTTCTCCATTTTCCGTGAAAAAAGGAGACAGGGAGCAAGATCTAATCCCCAGTGGAGATCCTTATTTCTTTGTGTTTTTCATTTCGCATTTATCATCAGACAAATACAGTAATTTCCATTTCTTCCACTAGTGCCGAGTGATAAGGGAGAGACATAACATATATAGATTCGTACAATCGGTGGTATCCCTATATTTAGTATTTTAAGAGATACTCGTCTGACTTTCTTTTTCGATTTTCTTGACTTGATAAATGAAATAGAATAGAGTGCTCCTATTTTTACCGAGAGTACATACGCAAATTGTATTCGTTTATTGTACGATACATAATGAACTTAACATAATTACCTCGACAGAGTACTTGTCAGGTTAAACGACAACCCTTTTTAGCTTCGACTTTGTTTGTGTATCCTCAATGACTAATTGGAAACAATCTATCTCATTCTCATTTAAATTGTACACTGAATTTTTGATGTATGCCTTCCAGTCCCAATCGAAGAAAGAGATACTAATCAAATAAAAGAAAAGACCAAGCAACGTTTCTTTTTATTAAATTTGTTGGAATTATATTAGATCTTTTATACTTAACCCGTCCTTTTTCCATCGCACTTCTACTCTTTGGATCTGTGTGTGATTCATAGAATACCAGTCATATAATACCTCATAATTGTTTGTACATAATTGTATGTATAAGTATAACGAAGGAGGAGTATATAAGGAAGACGGTAGGGTTATTCATAGAAAAGAAAAAGCGGAAAAGGATGAAAATTCAATGGGATTCTTTATTGGATCAGGAATCCCATTTCGGATTTAGTATGGATAAAAGATCTTCCTATGTTATACTATTCAATTCTCGACGATGAATCGATTTGATAGATCAGGTATTGTTATTCATAATATTGATCCGATTCAGTATCATCAGGATGCAATTCATCCCATTGAATTTACAGGAATCAAATTTCTCATCTCTATGGGATTAGATCCCGAGTTATTGCGAAGTAAAAAAACAATGAGATTATGGAAGTCAATATTCTCGCATTTATTGCTACTGCACTGTTCATTCTAGTTCCTACTGCCTTTTTACTTATCATCTACGTAAAAACAGTCAGTCAAAATGATTAATTTGACTGAAACTTGATTTATTAGTTCTTATCAATGATTGAATAAATGAAAGAAACGGATTCAAACTCCAAGTCTTAAATGAAATGATCTGTCTGGAATCATAAGTATCTGAGATAATAAGTATCTGAGATAGTAGTATCTGAGCCGAGATAGTATGGTAGAAAGAATTATATATAATTCTTTCTACCATACTATTTAGTATTGTATAGTATTTATTATCCTATTAATGATTTTCATAGAAAGTTTTACTGTATACAAATATAGGCTTTTATATAGAGAAAGCCTATATCTAGGTCAATATACAATATGTATGTACATAGATTAGATGTATATCTAAATAGTACATCAAAATAACAGTCCAATTCTATTCTTTTTTTGGCTACATTTACTTGTGTGGATTTCGATCAATTCAAAATAATTGAAGGCCAACTTTTCTAATTCCCGGGTTTCTTAGAATTTATATATATATGGGTATAGGTCCCGAGATCTATCAAAGGAATCAATGGAGCAAGACAAAAATAGTATGGGCATATTCTACTATAAATGAAAAAATGAAATGAAAAAATGAAATGAAATCTAAAAAAAGAAAACGAAAAAAAGATAAAAGAAAACGAAACCAAAGAAAAGAATCTTTTTCTTTTTTTAGATTTCCCATCCCAAGAAGTCATTGCTTGATCCATTAACAGATGATCTGTGGAGTTCTATTCCATGATAACTTCTTCAGATTTGAAAAAGAAGTAGATTAATAGAGTCGACCTTCCCAATTTTTTATGCTTAAACATGACATGAAATGAGTCAAAAAAAAGCATAAAAAAATCTCTAGGAGTCTAAAAAAAAAAGGTGAAATGCGCGATATGTGGATCGCTCAACGGAAGAAAGATCTAATCTTATTATGTGTAGAACCTCTTTGGACAACAACTAGTCATTTCCAATAGAAAGTATGTATTGTTGTAATCTAATATAATTAGAATAGTGGAACGGCTTTCACTTCTCTTAG
Organism: Ensete glaucum; assembly: GCA_021527575.1. Lineage (NCBI taxonomy): Eukaryota > Viridiplantae > Streptophyta > Magnoliopsida > Zingiberales > Musaceae > Ensete > Ensete glaucum. The sequence goes on from JAHSUZ010000046.1 coordinate 44,604, forward strand.
AACAGTAAAAGTAAAGAAAGAGGGAAACAAATAAAGAAAAAAAGAAAAAATCTGTAATTGATTTTTTCTTTTTGTAATATCCATAATTCTGGTAAGAGTTGGTTTATCAAAATAGAATATTTAGGAAGAATTCGGTTGGAAAAAATTTCCTATCATGCGTAGATTTAGGTTTTGAAATACAACTATAGCAATCATTCATTCTTTGATCGAATGGTTATTATTCATTATTGTATTTTCTTATTCATTACTGCATTTCGGTATAATTTTGAAACAGAGACATTCTTTTTTTAAAGCTTTGCAAAACGATCAATTAAACAATTGATAGAATTCAATTACTCAATCGATTACTCAATTAGTAGTACCCCTAGAGTCCACTCCTTCCCCATACTACGAGTGAGAGGGAAAATGTAAAGACTACCATTAAAGCAGCCCAAGCGAGACTTACTATATCCATATAAATTATGTCTCCTATCTCTATGAAGGAATTATTCCATTATTGATCAATAATCATAGTGGAATCAATGGCGCAGAGTCAAAATGGAATTCTGACTTAACTCAAGGCTATTGATGAACCAATCCAATAAATCTACTCGTAACAAGATTATAAGATTTCTGGTAGAATCGTGAAGCATTAAGCATAAATACAATACACACACCTTTTCTCGGAAAATGAAATAGCAAAGGAATACTCCTATCCCAATGGAAAATGTAGGAATACTAAGACCTATTGTTTGTTATCCTTTTTATTTTTAATAAGCAAAAGACATCAAAATATACCATCAAGATAGATAACTATCTATCAGATACCTCTATTTCCTATTTGATCTAAGCCTTACTTTTTTTTTGTGAAAGAATGGGGAGACACCATCACCAGTATTACATACATTCTTTCTTTTTTTCGTAATCCCCCTATCCTACACGGGCAAAGAAATTTTTTTTGTTTCTTCAACTTTGACTTTTACTCTTTACTCAATAAGAGCCGACCAACTATCCTGATTGAATGTTTGAGTACTCAGAGACTCTCGTGAGTCTGGATACAAAGTATCTTCAGTCCTTTCCACAACTTCTAAATTGATTTCCCATCAGCCTATCCAATCGAATTCCAGACAGAGTCAGTAGACACAACGGTGGTAGTATAAGATAATTAGGAATTCTTGATAGTCTTTCGTACAATCTCTTCTTCAATCCTAGTAGCAAAAATGAGTGTCCTTTAGAAACCTTTGGATACCAAGATTTCCGACCTCTTACTTTCGTAGTTTTGAATCCCAGAATTGACTTTCTTTATAGAACTACAGATTCTAAAAATAAAGTGTCGATAGGCTTATCCTTTTGCCTCTCCTTCTCCGGGGACAGAATTCGTCGAGTTAAATCAGCAGAATAAGAAATCCCAAGTTTTTTGTTGATCAGGCGACACCCAGATTTGAACTGGGGATAAAGGATTTGCAGTCCCCCGCCTTACCACTTGGCCATGTCGCCAAACCAAATTCGATCCAAATAAGATAAAAAATAGATTTCTGGTCAAAGACTGAAAAATTCAGAGCAAATTGGAACCATTAACTATTTGTTTTGTTGTTTTGAATTAGTGAAAGGTTCTTCAATTTGTATCTCAAATTGTTGCGTTTCCTTAATGGCATAACAAAATAAAATTGATTTATGACTAATCAGTATCAATTATTTTCAATAATCAATCTTTTTCAATTTCAATTATAACAATATAAATTATAACAATATATATGTGTATATGTAAACCTCAAAACAGAAATTGTTACACAGATACCGCTCTTATGTACATATCCCATATCCCTATAGAGAATCGTCGTGCCTTCTTTTTTCATTTTCTATATGCAATAGAAAAAATAGGAATTATGATATAGTGCGACCTGACTTCTGTTGCCACAAGTGAAATTACGATAAAAGATGTGATATGCGGATAGGTAGATAGCTATATTGGCATGCACTTAATAAATATTACTCCTATTACGCGATTCAATCATATTCTATATATTCTACTAGCAAAAAAAGAATTCGAAATTTTTTTTGAACATGAAATGAAATTCAAATAAAATGAAGTATGCTAAAAAGGGGAAACTCTATATTGTTCCTGTCTTTCTTTATCTCATTCATAGAGATTCAATTTCATCCTGAATCCGTTTAATTTTTTTGTACCCAATCAATCTGATCGTTATATCATAATAATAGGTAGAAATGGAATGAATTTTGATATTCTATATGAGACTCCATAAGTGTGTAAGTGACAAAATTTTTTCAGGAATGCTTTATCAATTCATTTCCATTTGTACCTGTCACAAATTCGAACTTGCGTCGAAAATGCTCTTCATTCTTCTGTCTCATTTCCGTTCATACGTATGAAATACATATATGGAGTTGGCTAAAATTTCATGTGATTCAGTAAACAGAATATACATTCCATCATTGCTAGATCGATCCGTATGGTTTCGATAAATAGTGAGCTAATAATGGGATTTTTCAATAAACAGGAAACTTAAGATTAAGATGCTCCGGAATGATGGAAATGAGGGAATGTCCACAATACCTGGATTTAGTCAGATCCAATTTGAGGGATTTTGTAGGTTCATTAATGAGGGCTTGACGGAAGAATTTCATAAGTTTCCAAAAATTGAAGATACAGATCAAGAAATTGAATTTCAATTATTTGTGGAAAGATATCAATTGGTAGAACCCTTGATAAACGAAAGAGGTGCTGTGTATGAATCACTCACATATTCTTCTGAATTATACGTACCCGCGGGATTAATTTGGAAAACCGGCGGAGATATGCAAGAACAAACCGTTTTTATTGGAAACATTCCTCTAATAAATTCCCTGGGAACCTTTATAGTAAATGGAATATACAGAATTGTGATCAATCAAATATTGCAAAGTCCTGGTATTTACTACCGTTCAGAATTGGACCATAACGGAATTTCTGTCTATACCAGCACAATAATATCAGATTGGGGGGGAAGATCGGAATTAGAAATTGATAGAAAAGCAAGGATATGGGCCCGTGTAAGTAGGAAACAAAAAATATCTATTCTAATTCTATCATCAGCTATGGGTTCGAATCTAAGAGAAATTCTAGATAATGTTTGTTACCCTGAAATTTTCTTGTCTTTCCCGAATGATAAGGAGAAAAAAAAGATTGGGTCAAAAGAAAATGCTATTTTGGAATTTTATCAACAATTTGCTTGTGTAGGCGGGGATCCGGTATTTTCTGAGTCCTTATGTAAAGAATTACAAAAGAAATTTTTTCAACAAAGATGTGAATTAGGAAGGATTGGTCGACGAAATATGAACCGGAGACTGAATCTTGATATACCTCAGAACAATACATTTTTATTACCACGAGATGTATTGGCTGCTGCGGATCATTTGATCGGAATGAAATTTGGAATGGGTACACTTGACGATATGAATCACTTGAAAAATAAACGGATTCGTTCTATAGCGGATCTGTTACAGGATCAATTCGGACTGGCTCTTGTTCGTTTAGAAAATGCGGTTCGAGGAACTATATGTGGAGCAATTCGGCATAAATTGATACCGACTCCTCAAAATTTGGTAACTTCAACTTCATTAACAACCACTTATGAGTCGTTTTTTTGCCTACATCCTTTATCTCAAGTTTTGGATCGAACTAATCCATTGACACAAATCGTTCATGGGCGAAAATTGAGTTATTTGGGTCCTGGAGGATTGACGGGGCGAACTGCTAGTTTTCGGATACGAGATATTCATCCTAGCCACTATGGACGTATTTGTCCAATTGACACGTCCGAAGGAATCAATGTTGGACTTATTGGATCCTTAGCCATTCATGCGAGGATTGGCCTTTGGGGATCTATAGAGAGTCCATTTTTTGAAATATCTGAAAGATCAAAAGAGGCACAGATAGTTTATTTATCACCAAATAGAGATGAATATTATATGGTAGCAGCAGGAAATTCTTTGGCCTTGAATCGGGGTATTCAGGAAGAACAGGTTGTTCCAGCTCGATACCGTCAAGAGTTCCTGACTATTGCATGGGAACAGATTCATCTTAGAAGTATTTTTCCCTTCCAATATTTTTCTATTGGGGCTTCCCTCATTCCTTTTATCGAGCATAATGATGCGAATCGGGCTTTAATGAGTTCTAATATGCAGCGCCAAGCAGTTCCACTTTCTCAGTCCGAGAAGTGCATTGTTGGAACTGGACTGGAACGCCAAACGGCTCTAGATTCGGGGGTTTCCGCCATAGCCGAACACGAGGGAAAGATCATTTATACTGACCCTCACAAGATCATTTTATCAAGTAATGGGGACACTACTATAAGTATTCCATTAGTTATCTATCAACGTTCCAACAAAAATACTTGTATGCATCAAAAACCTCAGGTTCCGCGGGGTAAATGCATTAAAAAGGGACAAATTTTAGCGGACGGTGCGGCTACAGTTGGTGGGGAACTTGCTTTAGGAAAAAACGTATTAGTAGCTTATATGCCATGGGAAGGTTACAATTCTGAAGACGCAATACTAATTAGCGAACGTCTGGTATATGAAGATATTTATACCTCTTTTCACATCCGGAAATATGAAATTCAGACTCATGTGACAAGCCAAGGACCTGAAAGAATCACTAAGGAAATACCACATCTAGAGGCTCATTTACTCCGCAATTTAGACAGAAATGGAGTTGTGATGCTGGGATCTTGGGTAGAAACAGGCGATATTTTAGTAGGTAAATTAACACCTCAGACAGCAAACGAATCGTCGTATGCTCCAGAGGATAGATTATTACGAGCCATACTTGGAATTCAGGTATCCACTGCAAAAGAAACTTCTAAAACTACCTATAGGCGGAAGAGGTCGCGTTATTGATGTGAGATGGATCCGGAAAAAAGGGAGTTCCTGTTATAATTCAGAAATGATTCGTGTATATATTTCACAGAAACGTGAAATCAAAGTAGGTGATAAAGTAGCTGGAAGACATGGGAATAAAGGTATCATTTCAAAAATTTTACCTAGACAAGATATGCCCTATTTGCAAGATGGAACACCTGTTGATATGGTCTTCAACCCATTAGGAGTACCATCACGAATGAATGTGGGACAGATATTTGAATGCTCGCTCAGGTAGGGGGATTTGCTAAAGAGACATTATAGAATAGCACCTTTTGATGAGAGATATGAGCAAGAGGCTTCGAGAAAACTAGTGTTTTCCGAATTATATGAAGCCAGTAAGCAAACAAAAAATCCATGGGTATTTGAACCCGAATATCCGGGAAAAAGCAGAATATTTGATGGAAGAACAGGAAATCCTTTTGAACAACCTGTTCTAATAGGAAAGTCCTATATTTTAAAATTAATTCATCAAGTTGATGATAAAATCCATGGACGTTCTAGTGGACATTACGCACTTGTTACACAACAACCCCTTAGAGGAAGGGCGAAGCAAGGGGGACAACGAGTAGGAGAAATGGAAGTTTGGGCTCTAGAGGGATTTGGTGTTGCTCATATTTTACAAGAGATGCTTACTTATAAATCTGATCATATTAGAGCTCGTCAAGAAGTACTTGGTGCTACGATCATTGGAGGAAGAGTATCTAACCCAGAAGATGCTCCAGAATCTTTTCGATTGCTCGTTCGAGAACTACGATCTTTAGCTCTAGAACTGAATCATTTCCTTGTATCTGAGAAGAACTTCCAGATTAATAGGAAGGAAGCTTGATCTGAATGAATCAGAATTTCTATTCTATGATTGACCGGTATAAACATCAACAACTTCGAATTGGACTAGTTTCTCCTCAACAAATAAAGGCTTGGGCCAACAAAATTTTACCTAACGGAGAGATAGTCGGAGAGGTGACAAAGCCCTATACGTTTCATTATAAGACCAATAAACCGGAAAAAGATGGATTGTTTTGTGAAAGAATCTCTGGGCCCATAAAAAGTGGAATTTGTGCTTGTGGAAATTATCGAGTGATTGGAGCTGAAAAAGAAGACCCGAAGTTTTGTGAACAATGCGGGGTGGAATTTGTTGATTCTCGGATACGAAGATATCAAATGGGATACATCAAACTCGCATGTCCAGTAACTCATGTGGTATTTGAAACGTCTTCCTAGTTATATCGCGAATCTTTTAGATAAACCCCTTAAGGAATTAGAAGGCCTAGTATATTGCGATGTGTGATTTGATCCAAATTTTCGTTTTACAGACTCGGACTGAGAAACTGTCATCCCATTCAATCCGATTGGGGTGCCCCTGGCTCTGACATGTGTTTTGGGAGAAGTAAAAGTAACATGAAACTCAGAATTATAGGTGTATTCAATACTTCCAAATGAAAGGGGAATTGATCCATGGTCGATTCCGTATAAATAGGAATTGCTAGTTATACCTCGTGAAAAAAAAAGACTTTTTGTGGAATCAGCTATTCCATTTCTTTATAGAGAGATTCCGTTTAAGCAAGCAAATATAGCATGGTTACAGAAGTCTATCTATCGCATATATGCTTCAAGGGGCATCATGGGATAACCATCGAGGTGAGTAGGGACCTAAAGGATCGAATAGAACGATATATAGACAAGTAAATCCCTTACGAGTCCCAAAGTATTCTTTTAAGGGGATTCATCATTTAACGGGAGGTAGACTACTCAAAAATCTTACATTTGTATTTTGTCATAACATAAGTAATTCGGAAAATGAAAGTAAAAAAAAAAAAGAAGAATGAAACGTTGGTCCTTAGTGGAACTTGAGTAAGGAGTAGTTCTTTGTTTGTAGGGGTTTTCGAACAAACTTTTAAAATAAGAAAGAATCCCTTTTGAGGTAACTACTTGAGCCGGATGAAAGGAAACCTTCACGTCCGATTTTAAAAGGTGGAATCCAATCCTACAGGAACCTATCTCGATTTTTCTTTTGCTAGGCCCATAGTGAATAAACCTACTTTCTTACGATTACGAGGTTTATTCGAATATGAAATCTCGGAAATACAGCATACCACTTTTTTTTACTACCCAAGGCTTCGAGACATTTCGAAATCGAGAAATCTCTACAGGAGCAGGTGCTATCAGAGAACAATTAGCCGATTCAGATTTGCGAATTATTACAGGTAATTCATTGGTAGAATGGAAGGAATTAGGGGAGGAGGGGTCCACTGGAAATGAATGGGAAGATAGAAAAATTAGAAGAAGAAAGGATTTTTTGGTTAGACGCATGGAATTAGCTAAACATTTTATTCGAACAAATGTAGAACCAGAATGGATGGTTTTGTGCTTATTACCAGTTCTTCCTCCCGAGTTGAGACCAATCATTCAGATAGATGGGGGTAAACTAATGAGTTCGGATATTAATGAACTCTATAGACGAGTTATCTATCGGAATAATACTCTTACCGATCTATTAGCAACAAGTAGATCTACGCCAGGGGAATTAGTAATGTGTCAGGAGAAATTGGTACAAGAGGCCGTGGATACACTTCTTGATAATGGGATCCGTGGACAACCAATGAGGGATGGTCATAATAAAGTTTACAAGTCATTTTCAGATGTAATTGAAGGCAAAGAGGGAAGATTTCGTGAGACTCTGCTTGGTAAACGTGTCGATTATTCGGGACGTTCCGTCATTGTCGTGGGTCCTTCGCTTTCATTACATCAGTGTGGATTACCTCGAGAAATAGCAATAGAGCTTTTCCAAACATTTGTAATTCGTGGTCTAATCAGACAACATGTTGCTTCTAACATAGGAATTGCTAAAAGTCAAATTCGGGAAAAAGAACCCATTGTATGGGAAATACTTCAAGAAGTTATGCGGGGGCATCCTGTATTATTGAATAGAGCACCCACCCTGCACAGATTAGGCATACAGGCGTTCCAACCTTTTTTAGTGGAGGGACGTGCTATTTGTTTACATCCATTAGTTTGTAAGGGCTTCAATGCAGACTTTGATGGGGATCAAATGGCTATTCATGTACCTTTATCTTTGGAAGCTCAAGCGGAGGCTCGTTTACTTATGTTTTCTCATATGAATCTCTTGTCTCCAGCTATTGGGGATCCTATTTCCGTACCAACTCAAGATATGCTTATCGGACTCTATTTATTAACGATCGGGAATCGTCGAGGTATTTGTGCAAATAGGTATAATCCATATAGATATAGTTGCGGAAACTACCAAAATAAAAAAGTTGACAATAAAAAAAATGACTATAGGTATACGAAAAAGAAAGAACCCTATTTTTCTAGTTCCTATGATGCACTTGGAGCTTATCAACATAAACGAATTAGTTTAGATAGTCCTTTGTGGCTCCGATGGAGACTAGATCAACGTGTCATTGGCTCAAGAGAAGTTCCCATCGAAGTTCAATATGAATCTTTGGGTACTTATCATGAGATTTATGAGCACTATCTAACAGTAGGAAGTGTAACAAAGGAAATCCGTTGTATATACATTCGAACTACTCTTGGTCATATTTCTTTTTATCGGGAAATAGAAGAAGCCATACAGGGGTTTTGTCGAGCCTACTCATACGCTATCTAAACTAAGAAATCAGATTAGGCGATGTTTGCGCCCATGGGAATTCGGGTCTCCCCAATTTCACCGGTATCATAATTTCTGAATTTCTGCGTGAATCAAGATTGAGATTGAGGAAAGGAAGTTTTCGAATCACTAACTCAGGTCCATTGTCGAATCCTACTTAGCAGAATAAATATAAGAGGTACTGTACTTATGGCAGAACGGGCTGATCTGGTCTTTAACAATAAAGTGATAAATGGAACTGCTATGAAACGACTTATTAGCAGGTTAATAGATCATTTCGGAATGGCATATACATCACATATCTTGGATCAAGTAAAGACTTTGGGTTTCCAACAAGCCACTGCTACATCTATTTCATTAGGAATTGATGATCTTTTAACAATCCCTTCTAAGGGATGGTTAGTCCAAGACGCTGAACAACAAAGTTTTATTTTGGATAAACACCATCATTATGGGAATGTACACGCGGTAGAAAAATTACGTCAATCCATTGAGATATGGTATGCTACAAGTGAATATTTGAGACAAGAAATGAATCCTACTTTTCGGATGACTGATCCTTCTAATCCAGTATATCTAATGTCCTTTTCGGGAGCTAGAGGAAATGCATCTCAGATACACCAATTAGTAGGTATGAGAGGATTAATGTCGGATCCCCAAGGACAAATGATTGATTTACCCATTCAAAGCAATTTACGCGAAGGACTTTCTTTGACAGAATATATAATTTCCTGTTATGGAGCCCGCAAAGGAGTTGTAGATACTGCTGTACGAACATCAGATGCTGGATACCTCACACGTAGACTTGTTGAAGTAGTTCAACATATTATTGTACGTAGAACAGATTGTGGCACTATCCGAGGTATTTCCGTGAGTCCTCGAAATGGGATGACGGAAAAAATTTTTGTCCAAACACTAATTGGTCGTGTATTAGCAGACGATATATATATCGGTCTACGATGCCTTGCCACTCGAAATCAAGATATTGGGATTGGACTTGTCAATCGATTCATAACCTTTCGAGCACAACCAATATATATTCGAACCCCTTTTACTTGCAGGAGTACATCTTGGATCTGCCAATTATGTTATGGTCGGAGTCCTACTCATGGCGACCTGGTCGAATTGGGAGAAGCTGTAGGTATTATTGCGGGTCAATCAATTGGGGAACCAGGGACTCAACTAACATTAAGAACTTTTCATACCGGTGGGGTATTCACAGAGCATGTACGAGCTCCTTCTAATGGAAAAATAAAATTCAATGAGGATTTGGTTCATCCCACACGTACCCGTCATGGGCATCCTGCTTTTCTATGTTCTATAGACTTGTATGTAACTATTGAGGGTCGGGATATTCTACATAATGTAAATATTCCACCAAAAAGTTTGATTTTAGTTCAAAATAATCAATATGTAGAATCAGAACAAGTGATTGCTGAGATTCGTGCTGGAACGTCCACTTTTCATTTTAAAGAGAAGGTACGAAAACATATTTATTCTGAATCAGAGGGAGAAATGCACTGGAGTACCGATGTCCACCATGCACCTGAATATACATATGGTAATGTTCATCTATTATCAAAAACGAGTCATTTATGGATATTAGCGGGAGGCCCGTGCAGATCAAGTATAGTGTCTTTTTCGCTCCACAAGGATCAAGATCAAATGAATGCTTATTCTTTTTCTGTCGAAGAAAGATATATCTCTGACCTATCAATGACTAATGGTCGAATAAGACATAAATTGTTGGATACTTCTGGTAAAAAAGATAAGAAAATTATTGACTATTCAATAAGACCTGATCAAACGATATCTAATGGTCATTGGAATTTCATATATCCTTCTATTATCCAAGGGAATTCTTATCTCTTGGCGAAAAAGCGAAGAAATAGATTCATCATCCCATTACAATATGATCAAGAACGAGAGAAAGAACTAATACCTTGTTTTGGTATTTCGATCGAAATACCAAAACAGGGTATTTTACGTAGAAATAGTATTCTTGCTTATTTTGATGATCCACGATACAGAAGAAGCAATTCAGGAATTACTAAATACGGGACCGTCGAGGTCAATTCAATCATAAAAAAAGAGGATTTGATTGAGTATCGAGGATCAAAAGAATTTAGCCCGAAGTACCAAACGAAAGTAGATCGGTTTTTTTTCATTCTCGAAGAAGTGCATATCTTACCCGGATCTTCGTTGATAATGGTCCGGAACAATAGTATCATTGGAGTAGATACACAACTCGCCTTAAATACAAGAAGTCGAGTAGGCGGATTAGTCCGAGTGGAGAGAAAAAAAAAATATATTGAACTAAAAATATTTTCCGGAGGTATTTATTTTCCTGAAGAGGTAGATAAGATATCCAGGCACAGCGGCATTTTGATACCATCGGAAACAGAAAAAAAAAATTCTAAGGAATCAAAAAAATTGAAAAATTGGATCTATGTCCAACGGATCACACCTACCAAGAAAAAGTATTTTGTTTTGGTTCGGCCCGTAGTCACATATGAAATAGCTGATGGCATAAATTTAGCAACACTTTTTCCTCAAGATCTCCTGCGGGAAAAGGATAATGTCCAACTTAGAGTTGTCAATTATATCCTTTATGGAAATGGCAAGTCAATTCGAGGAATTTCTCACACAAGTATTCAATTAGTTCGGACTTGCTTAGTATTGAATTGGGATCAAGAACAAAAAGGTTCTCCGGAAGAGGTTCACGCTTCCTTTGTTGAGGTAAGAACAAATGATCTGATTCGAGATTTCATAAGAATTGAGTTAGTCAAGTCCACTATTTCGTATACCGGAAAAAGATATGATAGGTCAAGTTCAGGATTGATTTCCGATAATGGATTAGATCGCACAAATATCAATCCTTTTTTTTACAAGGCCAGGATTCAATCACTTACCCAACATCAAGGTACTATTGGTACATTGTTAAATCGAAATAAGGAATGCCAATCTTTGATAATTTTGTCATCACCCAATTGTTCTCGAATTGGTCCATTCAATGGTTCAAAATATAACAATATGACAGAAGAATCGGATCCCATAATCCCAATTATGGATTTGTTGGGTCCCTTAGGCACTACTGTACCTAAAATAGCAAATTTCTATTCATCTTACCATTTAATAACTTATAATCATATCTTGTTAAAGAAATATTTGCTACTTGACAATTTTCAACAGGCTTTCCAAGTACTTCAAGTACTTAAATACTGTTTAATAGATGAAAATAGGAGGATTTATAATCCCGATCCATGCAGTAACATCATTTTGAATCCATTCCATTTGAATTGGCACTTTCTCCATCACGATTATTGGGAAGAGGCATCTACAAAAATGAGTCTTGGACAATTTTTTTGTGAAAATGTATGTCTATTCAAATACGAACCACACGTAGAAAAATCTGGTCAGATCATAATTGTTCATGTTGACTCCTTAGTTATAAGATCGGCTAAGCCCTATTTGGCCACTCCAGGAGCTACTGTTCATGGCCATTATGGAGAAATCTTTTACGAGGGAGATACATTAGTTACATTTATATATGAAAAATCGAGATCTGGTGACATAACGCAAGGTCTTCCAAAAGTGGAACAAATCTTAGAAGTACGTTCTATTGATTCAATATCGATGAACCTCGAAAGGAGAGTTGAAGGTTGGAACGAAGGTATACCAAAAATTCTTGGAAACCCCTGGGGATTCTTGATTCAAGCTGAGCTAACCATAGTTCAAAGTCGTATCTCTTTGGTTAATAAAATCCAAAAGGTTTATCGATCCCAGGGGGTACAGATCCATAATAGACATATAGAGATTATTGTACGTCAAGTAACATCAAAAGTGTTGGTTTCAGAAGATGGAATGTCTAATGTTTTTTCACCGGGGGAATTAATCGGATTGTTGCGAGCGGAACGAGCGGGGCGTGCTTTGGACGAAGCGATCTCTTATCGGGCAATCCTATTGGGAATAACGAGGGCATCTTTGAATACTCAAAGTTTCATATCCGAAGCAAGTTTTCAAGAAACCGCTCGAGTTTTAGCAAAAGCTGCTCTACGGGGTCGTATTGATTGGTTGAAAGGCCTGAAAGAGAACGTTGTTCTGGGTGGGATTATACCTGTTGGTACCGGATTCCAAAAATTAGTGCACCGTTCAAGGCAAGACAAGAACATTCATTTGGAAATCAAAAGAAAGAATCTATTCAACTTGGAAATGAGAGATATTTTGTTACACCATAGAGAATTATTTTGTTCTTACGTCCCATTTCCATGAGACATCAGAACAATCGTTTACGCGATTTCATGATTCCTAAGAGCAGATTCTTTTACTTTAACTATCTTTTCACTTTTAACTATCTGTCTTTTAACTTAACTATCTGGTCCGAGTATTGATTTGGTAAAAAAAAATAAGTAATTAAAAGACATTAATGGTTTGTACCGCGTATCCACGGTTAATTCCCGGTAGAAGGTTCCATCGGAACAATTATTTATTTCAAAGTACCTCGTCTCTTTGTTAAAAAAAAAAGAAAAAACAAAAAGGAAGTGTGGAAAAATGACAAGAAGATATTGGAACATCAATTTGGAAGAGATGATGGAGGCCGGAGTTCATTTTGGTCATGGTACTAAGAAATGGAATCCTAGAATGGCCCCTTACATCTCTGCAAAGCGTAAAGGTATTCATATTACAAATCTCACTAGAACGGCTCGTTTTTTATCAGAAGCCTGTGATTTAGTTTTTGATGCAGCAAGTAGAGGAAAAAACTTCTTACTTGTTGGTACCAAAAATAAAGCAGCGGATTCAGTAGCATCAGCTGCAATAAGGGCCCGGTGTCATTATGTTAATAAAAAATGGCTCGGTGGTATGTTAACGAATTGGTCTACTACGGAAACGAGACTTCAAAAGTTCAGGGATTTAAGAGCAGAACAAAAGATGGGGAAACTCAACCGTCTTCCCAAAGGAGATGCTGCAATGTTTAAGAGAAAATTATCTGCCTTGCAAACATATCTCGGCGGTATCAAATATATGACGGGATTGCCTGATATTGTGATCATCGTTGATCAGCAAGAAGAATATATGGCTCTTCGAGAATGTGTAATTTTAGGGATTCCGACGATTTGTTTAATCGATACAAATTGTGATCCCGATCTCGCAGATATTTCGATCCCAGCCAACGATGACGCTATAGCTTCAATCCGATTGGTTCTTAACAAATTAGTATCTGCAATTTGTGAGGGCCGTTGTAGCTATATAGGAAATCATTGATTATGATTAAGAATACTTAGTTAATTATTTGGGGATTTTATAGATTTATTGGATCGGTTACTATTCTTGAATTAAAAAAAAAAGAAAAAACAAAATGGAAATGTGGGCATATTGATAACATGTTATGATGTTATGTGATTTCTTGGTATCCTATGTAATTTCTTGATATCCTAAATATACGATTAATGAATACAATTAGTGATTCAAGTTGGTGAGTTGAGAAAGAGATGGTTGAATCAAAATAATTTCTTTTTTGAAGTTCCATTTTTGTTAGAGGACCATATGAATGTTATACCATATTCCATTAAAACACTCAAGGGGTTATACGATATATCGGGTGTAGAAGTAGGCCAACATTTCTATTGGCAAATAGGAGGTTTACAAGTCCACGCCCAAGTACTTATCACTTCTTGGGTAGTAATTGCTATCTTATTAGGTTCAGTCATCCTAGCTGTTCGGAATCCACAAACCATTCCGACCGGCGGTCAGAATTTCTTCGAATATGTCCTTGAATTTATTCGAGACTTGAGCAAAACCCAGATTGGAGAAGAATATGGTCCTTGGGTTCCCTTTATTGGAACTATGTTCCTATTTATTTTTGTTTCTAACTGGTCAGGTGCTCTTTTACCTTGGAAAATTATACAGTTACCTCATGGGGAGTTAGCTGCGCCCACGAATGATATAAATACTACTGTTGCTTTAGCTTTACTCACGTCAGTCGCATATTTTTATGCGGGTCTTAGCAAAAAAGGATTGGGTTATTTTGGGAAATACATTCAACCAACTCCAATACTTTTACCAATTAACATCCTAGAAGATTTCACAAAACCCTTATCTCTTAGTTTTCGACTTTTCGGGAATATATTGGCTGATGAATTAGTAGTTGTCGTTCTTGTTTCTTTAGTCCCTTCAGTAGTTCCTATACCTGTCATGTTTCTTGGATTATTTACAAGTGGTATTCAAGCTCTTATTTTTGCAACGTTAGCTGCGGCTTATATAGGTGAATCCATGGAGGGTCATCATTGACTAGCTTTCAAAATAAAATAGTCTTTTTTTTATTATTATTAAGTAAGTTTATCCCAATTCATGCATGGTTCAAGATAATCCAATTGGTTGGGGAACATAATAACGTATTACTATATGACTTAGAGTTGTAGGAGAAAAGATGGACGATATTACAGAATTGTAAAAAAAAAAGAAGGGTTGGGGAGGTTATACTAGATGTATGTAATGTCTATAAGCCCGGACCCCGTCTATGTTTCTAGGAATGATTCTAGAATCCGATTTAATCTAAAAAAAAATGCGGGTGGTTTACGTTATGGAAGAAACAAATATATATATGTGATATTAGAATGACATTAGATATTCATTAGTTATAGTTATATAAGGCTATCCCTATCATCCTATATAACATCACTATATTACATAATTACATACTATTACTATTTTTATAATCATAACTTCTACTCTGTAATCATAATATAATCCTATAATAATAATATAATAATATAAATATAATATATAATAAATAAATAATAAATATAAGTAAAATAAATATAAGTAAATAAATATAAGTAATAAAATAAGTATTAGTTAATATAATCATTTATAATTATATTACCGATAATTATTGGTATTAATTATTACTATATATTGATATTGGTACTACTACATACTTTTATATTACTACATTTTGATATTACTACATATTGATATATTGATATTGTTGATATATTGATATTGATTTGTATTGGTATTAATTTGATTGATATTGATTGCAGCTCACACTGCATTTAGTCACACTCCATTTAGATGGATTTCAATATCAGTCCTTCTATTTTGTCTGTGATTGTGGATTGAATGAACAAAGAGATGACCTCAAGAATAGTGTAGTAAAGAACGAAGAATTAAATGAAAGAATGGTTCGAAACAAAGAAATACAATAGTTAGAACTATATGCATATGGATTTACAAAAACTCCATTATGGGTAAAAACGAGATAGTTGTGACGATTCAGTTCAGTAATTTAGTAATATTATCATTTCAATTCGGAGTTTTTAGTTACTTCGGACCGCTGGATCTTAATGATAAAATGAGTAATAATTCATTGGTTCATTGTATCATTAACCATTTCTTTTTTTGTGCGAGGAACTTACCATGAATCCACTGATTTCTGCCGCTTCCGTTATTGCTGCTGGATTGGCCGTGGGGCTTGCTTCTATTGGACCTGGAGTTGGTCAAGGTACTGCTGCAGGCCAAGCTGTAGAAGGTATTGCGAGACAACCAGAAGCAGAGGGTAAAATACGAGGTACTTTATTGCTTAGTCTAGCTTTTATGGAAGCTTTAACAATTTACGGACTGGTCGTGGCGTTAGCGCTTTTATTTGCGAATCCTTTTGTTTAATCCTAGAAATAAATAGAAAAAAGTACCTTACATACTTTTTTCTTATTTTATTAACTTTAACTTGGAATTGCCCTTTGCTTCTTCGAATTATATTAACACTTTACTTATAAATTACTTATTTGTTGAGACAATACGCCAGGAAGGGCTGATTTAAGGATGAGGAATTACCAGATTCGCTTGCTTTCTTCCTTTCTGCCCTTCGCTTAGTACAATAGAAAACTTTTTGACTTTCATTGTTTGAAGCGTTTCAACAAACGAAATAGTTATCAATTGATATGAGATCTAAGACCTAAGTAAAGTATCTTATTGGAAACTTCTTGAAAACTTCAAAAATAATAAATTTCAAACAAATGAAATTACTAGATTTAATCTATTGCCATTAAATAAAGTGGAAATGAAATTAATAAAAAGAAATCGATCAAAAAAAAAAAGCGAGTGAAGTGATACAAAAAGAACTCTGTTCTTTGTTAGTCCTATCCATAAGAGAGGGGAGCATATGAAAAATGTAATCGATTCTTTCGTTTCTTTGGGTCACTGGCCATCCGCCGGTAGTTTCGGGTTTAATACCGATATTTTAGCAA
Source organism: Ensete glaucum (assembly GCA_021527575.1). Taxonomy (NCBI): domain Eukaryota; kingdom Viridiplantae; phylum Streptophyta; class Magnoliopsida; order Zingiberales; family Musaceae; genus Ensete; species Ensete glaucum. Next base: position 61,380 of record JAHSUZ010000046.1, read on the forward strand.
CAAATCCAATAAATCTAAGTATAGTGCTTGGTGTATTGATTTATTTTGGAAAGGGAGTGCGAGTTGTGTATTTCAAGAATAGGTTGGATCCATCCAGCTGCACTTTATTTATGGTATTTATAGGAGAAATAGGAAAAAGGTGCACGATCTCGACGAATTACTTCTGAATAAATTAAGAAATCATATGTAAGAACCATAGCATTTCGTGACTTATTGGTAAATCCACTTTGATTCTCTATCAACTAAATTGTTTAAAGTCCAGGTAAAACATGGTACTCTTTCTACCACTTCTACCACTACGTTAGTAACGAAATGGTAAAAAAAAATAGTTGGTAATTTATTTGATTTGATATAGAACACTCATATCGATAAAAGAATTTGAACCATTTACTAGAAAAATGAGCACTTTGCTTTTTTTATCTAATGCCGAAATGACGACCTATGTATAAAAAAGAGGAATTTTTGGACTTGAAGAAACAAATCAAAAATATAATAATTATCATTTTCATTTTTAGAATTCTATTTCATTTTAAATTTTTTTAAAATGAAAATGATAAATAAAATACAAAACAAATATAAATAAAATACAAATAAAGAAACAACTTTGCTGACAATTCTAGATTTTTGTCTGGTCTAGTCGGAAGAGTCCTCCTGATATTCTGGTCTTGTATCAGTTTTGATATCTTTGAATACAAACAGAAAAGAGAGGGTAGGCTCATTACATTAAAAAAGATATGGGAATACCCATACCATAAATAAAATAAATAATTGAGCGTGAGAGCCAAATGAATCGAAAGATTCATGTTTGGTTCGGGAAGAGATCATGGAAGTTTTGAAATTAATGGTAAGATAATCTACTTTCATTAAATGATTTATTAGATAATCGAAAACAGAGGATTTTGAATACTATTCGAAATTCGGAAGAATTACGTAAAGGGGCCATTGAGCAGCTCGAAAGAGCCCGGGCTCGCTTACGTAAAGTGGAAATGGAAGCAGATGAGTATCGAATGAATGGATACTCTGAAATAGAACGAGAAAAACAAAATTTGATTAATGCCACTAGTAATAGTTTGGAACAATTAGAAAATTACAAAAATGAAACCCTTCAGTTTGAACAACAAAGAGCGATTAATCAGGTCCGACAACGAGTTTTCCAACAAGCCTTACAAGGAGCTTTAGGAACTCTGAATAGTTGCTTGAATAGCGAGTTACATTTCCGTACGATACGTGCTAATATTGGCATTCTCGGGGCCATGCAAGAAATAACTGATTAGCCCTTCTTTTTTTAGTTTATAGTTTAGGCATTATTTTATTCTTTTCCTTCCTAAAAAGAATAAAGAAACACTGATGGTAACCCTTCGAGCCGACGAAATTAGTAATATTATCCGTGAGCGTATTGAACAATATAGTAGAGAAGTAAAGATTGTGAATACCGGTACCGTACTTCAAGTAGGCGACGGAATTGCTCGTATTCATGGTCTTGATGAAGTAATGGCAGGTGAATTAGTAGAGTTTCAAGAGGGTACAATAGGCATTGCTCTGAATTTGGAATCAAATAATGTTGGTGTTGTATTAATGGGTGATGGTTTGATGATACAAGAGGGAAGTTCTGTAAAAGCAACAGGACGAATTGCTCAGATACCTGTGAGTGAGGGTTATTTGGGTCGACTTATAAATGCTCTGGCTAAACCTATTGATGGGAGAGGTGAAATTTCAGCTTCTGAATCTCGGTTAATTGAATCTCCTGCCCCAGGTATTATTTCTAGACGTTCTGTATACGAGCCTCTTCAAACGGGGCTTATTGCCATTGATTCGATGATCCCTATAGGACGCGGTCAGCGAGAATTAATTATTGGGGACAGGCAGACCGGCAAAACAGCCGTAGCCACAGATACGATTCTCAATCAAAAAGGTCAAAATGTAATATGTGTTTATGTAGCTATTGGTCAAAAAGCATCTTCTGTGGCTCAGGTAGTGACTACTTTCCGGGAAAAGGGGGCGATGGAATATACTATTGTGGTAGCCGAAACGGCGGATTCACCTGCTACATTACAATACCTCGCTCCTTATACGGGAGCGGCTCTGGCTGAGTTTTTTATGTATCGTGGACGACATACTTTAATAATTTATGATGATCTCTCCAAACAGGCACAAGCTTATCGCCAAATGTCTCTTCTATTAAGAAGACCTCCCGGTCGTGAAGCTTATCCAGGAGATGTTTTTTATTTGCATTCACGACTTTTGGAAAGAGCCGCTAAATCAAATTCTAGTCTAGGTGAAGGAAGTATGACCGCTTTACCGATAGTTGAGACTCAATCTGGAGACGTTTCAGCTTATATTCCTACTAATGTAATTTCCATTACAGATGGACAAATATTTTTATCTGCCGATCTATTCAATGCTGGAATCCGACCTGCTATTAGTGTGGGTATTTCTGTTTCCAGAGTAGGATCCGCAGCTCAAATTAAAGCCATGAAACAAGTAGCCGGCAAATCAAAATTGGAACTAGCGCAATTTACAGAGTTAGAAGCCTTTGCACAATTCGCTTCTGATCTCGATAAAGCTACTCAGAATCAATTGGCAAGAGGTCAACGATTACGCGAGTTGCTTAAACAATCCCAATCAGACCCTCTCGCAGTGGAAGAACAGATAGCTACTATTTATACCGGAGCGAATGGATATCTTGATCCGCTAGAAATTGGACAGGTAAAGAAATTTCTCAGTCAGTTACGTAGCTACTTAAAAAATAATAAACCTAAATTTCAAGAAATTATATCTTCCACCAAGACATTCACCGAGGAAGTAGAATTTCTTTTGAAGGAAGCTATTCAAGAGCAGATCGAACTGTTTTTACTTCAGGAACAAACATAAATTTCTCGCTTTTATTCTATTCTTAGTATATTCTATTCTTACGTACAAGAGTAATCATTGAGAAATAGTTCTGATTCGAATGATTCAAAAAGGGTTTCTTAGTATAGCCATTTAAAAAAATAGCCATAAAAAAAGTATAGCCATTTTAAAAATAGATGGAAATAAATTGCGTCCAATAGGATTTGAACCTATACCAAAGGTTTAGAAGACCTCTGTCCTATCCATTAGACAATGGACGCTTTTCATTCCTATTTTCTTTTTTGTATTCTTACTTTCTTTTGTTCGGATAAAAAAGAAAATACTTTAGGGAATAAAAAAAGGATGCATATCAAAATTGATGGCGCATGTATGTATAATACATAATAAGAAATATAGAGCGGGTAGGGGAATCGAACCCGCATCGTTAGCTTGGAAGGCTAGGGGTTATAGTCGACGTTGCTTGATCACTTTTAACGTCTCTAATTCAAAACCGAACGTGAAATTTTGATTTCATTCGGCTCCTTTATGGAAGATTGATGTACTCCTGGAGAAAAAATTAGATCCATAACATCTACGTCAGCCTTTTTGTCTGAATGTATCCAAAACTGCTCGCTTACTAGATGATCCCTCTAGAGGAGAGGGATTATACCAAATCCGTCTAGTCTAGTTACTTCGTTCCCTATTTCCATTCGTAGGATCCTGAGGAAAAGAATTGGATTTCCACCGAGCTGAAACAGTATGCTGATGGTTCTAGTAAACCAAAACCACCCTTTTCTAGCTTGTTTGGCTTCAATTTCCCTTTTACAACACCAAAATTGAAGATCTAGTTACGATTGGAAATACACTTTTGTATCTTCATCCATAGATCCTTTATTCATACTCATTCAATTGGAGGAATTGATCCAATTCCAAAATTATGTTTCACGACTCCATATACATAATCCAATTTTATTATTCAATTTTAAAAATAGAATTTCTAATTGGACTTTGGATACAAATCGTGAGAATGTATGTTCTTCCTCAAATATGCTATTGAGAGGTAAAGGATTAAACCTTTTTAAGAAATAAAGTTTTTGATCGGAGTATGAAAAAAAACTAAGAGACCCCTTAACTTTTTAAGTTGTTAATGGAACGAATCACACTTTTACCACTAAACTATACCCGCTACATATACATTATTGTATATGAATGGACTATTTGTCGAACAAGGGAGTGAGACGCAATCAAGATAGCATTAAAATTATAGCGTTGACACATATTTAGTCCCGCCAGCCGGGGGCTTAAAAGGCGAAGAGCACAAAGCTTTTCTAAATAACATATATAAATTTAAAAAACAGTATAAAGTTATACTTATACTTATACTTTTCCTTTGCTGGATTGCTGGCATTCTCGGTCTGTCTGAAGGGGTCATTGAAGCCGGACAAAAAAGAGGTACTGGCCCGGCCAGTACTTAACTAGGACCAGGCCGGGGGAATAAACCTTTCGTACAAAATTAAAGAAGTAAGGTTTTCTTTCTATTTTTTCTTTTTTATTATTTTCTTTTTTTATTTGATTTCAATTTTCATTTAAATAGTTAATTTCAATTTCATTTGAAATTTTATTGAAATTTCAATTTTATTTAAATTGGGAGAGATGGCTGAGTGGACGAAAGCGGCGGATTGCTAATCCGTTGTATGAGTTATTCGTACCGAGGGTTCGAATCCCTCTCTCTCCGCTCGTTCTGATTACTTGATACTTTCGATTTCGAAGGAATTTCGATTCCTTTATTTTTTTATAGGTAAAGTGAATATATGGAATAGATAAAATAATAAGAAAAAATTAGAAAAACAAAGAAAACTCAAAAATTTTTTTATTCCTCACGTCCAGGATTACGTCCTGGATCATTAGATAAGAATCCGAAGATGAAGAGAGAAACAAAGAATATCACTACTGTGTAAACAAAGAGTTTTAGAGTAAGCATTACACAATCTCCAAGATAAGATCATTTTCGAAAAAGGGAATGGATTACCTATTTTTTCTTTTTACCACATATACTACTTTGTTTGATTTGACATCATACCCCCCAAAAATGAAGTTTTTTGATTTGAAAAGAAAAAGAAAGTCATTTTTACGAATTTCTTTGTAATAAGATTTTAATTCCTTCCTCACAAAAATTTTTTTGTCATATCGACACAATTAGGTATTGTAGGGGACCTAGACCTAATAAACTCCTTACTCGCGGAAAAGGTCAGATCGAGTAAATAAACTGATCAAAATTCATCTCCGCGGTTACTCAATATACAAGAATTTCCATTTTTGAATCGAGGGTTCATAATTCTAATGTAAGACTTAGCCGATCTTATCCATTTTTAGAATTTTTTATCGAATGAATCATGAATGGATTTGGCAAAGTATTAAGGATTTCATCGAAAACTTACAGCAGCTTGCCAAACAAAGGCTAAGAGAAAAAAGAGGACAGGTATGACAGGCATAACATCTACGATTGGATTGAAAACGGCATAAGCTTCAGGCAATTTGGCAAAGAAAAAACTATTCGAATAAAGGACAGAATTAAGACAGATGCAGATTAAGCTAAAGATATTAAACATAACAAACATTTCGTTCTTGTAGATTAGATAATTTTATTTTGATTGAGTTATTTTTATAAGGGAAAAATGAAAAAGGCAAGTCAAAAAATCCTTCTTTTTTTGAACTCTCCCAAATCCAAAATCCTTCCTTCCATTCTCAAATGAGAATACAAGGAATTCTACTTTCATACACTATCTTAATTGAATTCTATGTAATGATCAATTCATTTTTTTGATTCTATATCTAATCTACATGTGTTTCTATATCTAATCTACATGTGTTGAATCCTAGCAACAAACAAAACATCCCATATGTTTTTATTATGTATTTTTTAGGGGGGAGGGGGATTGACGAATAACTAATACTAATAATAGTCTTGACTAGTGCCAAACAGGAAAATGGGGCGTGGCCAAGCGGTAAGGCAGCGGGTTTTGGTCCCGTTATTCGGAGGTTCGAATCCTTCCGTCCCAGATCGTTTCCATCAGAAACAAAAGATGGGATCACATTGTATCCCACATAAAACGGAAAAATCTTAAAGAGAACAATCTTTTCTTTTGTTTAGAATCCATTTGATTTCTCACACGCATAATCAAGTGTCAAATACAGGTGGAAGTTTTTTTTTCAAAAAAACAAAATTGGGGTCTATCATTCACATTCAGAATATGCTCGTACTATGCTGTATTCATTATGTCCCATATTCATGAAATATGAATTCTCACACGATGCATTCTGAATTGAAGCGCGAAACAAAAGCATCTCTATTCCTTTCCGCACAAAGCCTAAAGTGAAAATAGGGTATCCCAATTTCACATTCTATGTGAAGACTAAAGAGTAGGGAGTTTGTCGTACTAATTTCATCATTTTCATCACTGGTTTTAAAACTTCTAAAGCTGTGCTGTGGCGTGGGAAAAAATAGGATAAAAAATTGTCTGAATCCCATTTCTTTCTATCTTATATCTTAGATGTCTCAGATGAAAATAATTGTAAATCAATGTAACGTAGCGATCGGGGGGAAATTTGGATATTCTTTTGATATTTCATATATTTGAACTTGATTCTATGGAATTGATGGGAAAATTGTTGAACCTGGAGTAAAACAAAATCTATATAAATAAACAAGGCCTATGCTATGCCTATATGTATGATATATATTGTGTATTGTTATTATATTGTTGTATTTCAATAACAATGGCCTTTCACTTAAGTGAAAAGAATTTGTGGAAGGGTCTCTTTGATTCTTTAAATATCCATGATTACCCCTAGTAACAATATTCAGATTCTTTCTTTCATCTAAAAGAAAGAATAAGGATCTTAATGTTGCCCTACATGAGACCTTTTCTATTTCATACTCATGAAAATAGATAAACTAGATTATTGAAAATAGATAAACTAGATTATCAATTGACTTCTTTGGTTAAAAGAAAAGCCAATTGATAATTCAATTGAACATGGTAAAATTTATGTCTCCTCGGGGAATGAAATATCTGCTAAAAATTTGTAGCTACTCATTGTGATTGCGTCGACTTGGTGATTGAATTAGAGATCCAGTTTAGTCATGACTAGAAAACATAATTCCAGTCATGATGCTGAAGTCGGAGATTTTTAAAACATTTTTTTATGAACTCTTGGTTGGTACTCGAAGAAGTATGATAAATCAATAGTATCTAGAAACTTATGACCTTTTTGTTTTTTGGTCATTGGAACAGTTTATTTGACTAATAATTGATTTTTTTCCGGGATTGGAAATATATTAAATTAAAGGATTTGAGGTTGGTTTATAGTTTTTTTGTTCTAGAAAAAAGGATCCTTCATGATTGATCGTCCCGAACAATTTGTTGGAGATGTAAAGTAAATAAGTCTTAAGCAAACATTTTTCTTAGAAATACGTTTCATTCATATGATAGAATATCGAGTTAAAGAAATTGGATCCTTGCTGAGCTTTCTCTGGATAAATACAATACTTATCTATCCATAGGTATAAAGTATGGACTATTATATAGTTCCCGTTGTTCCCATTGAGCCAATGACTATTCATGATTACATATGATTACATATTAATCTTAATCAATTCGATTGCGGTTTGAAATTCAATTAAATTCTAAATTAGAGGAATGTTATGGTAAAACTTCGTTTGAAACGATGTGGTAGAAAGCAACGTGCGACTTGAAGGACATGATCCGCTGTGGATTTTTACATCCACCATTTTCTATAGAAATGAAGATGCTCTTGGCTCGACATAGTTTGTTCTGTTCCATTAGGAATCTAATTTGTCTTAGGTTTAATCTAATTTGTCTTAGGTTGATAGTACATGATGGAGCTCGAGCGGAAAGGGTTGATTCATTTATCAAGGGGAAGAATCTAGGGTTAGTGCCAATCAATCAATAAGTTAGACCAACTTTGTAAGTATATCCTTAAAATAAAATATAAAATAATCGGAATTGGTAAAACTATTTCGATCAAAAAAAGTGTATCACAGAGGAATCAATTCTTCGTATTCTATTTCTATAGGTATTCCATTTCTATAGAAAGAAATAAAAAAACAAAAGGTATGTTGCTGCCCTTTTGAAAGGAGTAAAGATCACCGAAGTAATGTCTAAACCCAATGATTTTACAAAGCAAAGATAAAGGATTCCGAAACAAGGAAACACTGTTTTCAATTGTCTCAAAAATTGGATCAGAATCAGGAATAAAAATAGATTCGAGATGAGACAAACAAAAGAGGTTAGAGACGGCTCAATAAATGTCTAAGGATTTCCCTTCGAATTCTGTCAGAATTACCCAACTTGAGCTATGAGTACGAATGAAATTTCTTTTTTTTTAGGAAGAACAAAATAATAAATTAGACTATGATTTGAGTCATTATTTTGTGTTTACTATTTGATATTATATACAGAAAGATATACCGAAATTCAAATCATTTTTTCTCGAGCTCGAGCCGTATGAGGAGAAAAACCTCCTATACGTTTCTGGGGGGGGATTGTTTATGTACATCTATCCCAATGAGCCATCTATCGAATCGTTGCAATTGATGTTCGATCCCGAAGAGAAGGAAGAGATCTTCGAAAAGTGGGTTTTTATGATCCGATAAAGAATCAAACTTATTTAAACGTTCCCGCTATTCTATATTTCCTTGAAAAGGGCGCCCAACCTACAGGAACTGTTTATGACATTTTAAGTAAGGCAGAATTTTTTAAAGAAAAAACTTCGAGTTAATTAAAAGAAAAAACAACAAAATCAATAAAAAAGGGGGAGATGATTAATATCAAATTTATCTTTGTATAATTATTTACTTACATACTTACAATTTTTTACCTAAAATTTTCCTTTTTCTTGCTCTATTCATACTTAAATTTACTTTTTTCTTGTTATAGGAATCCACCAACAAACAAGAGATTAATCTTGCTTATTGTACCTCTATTGATTGAATAAACCCGAGATTTTTTCTTTATCTTTTCCTTATTTTTTCCATCAAAATTTCTTATTTATGTTGTGCCAACCCAACACAAATCCTTATTTATTTTATTTACTTTATTTGTTACTTGTTTTCTCAACATTGCATTCATATTGACAATGGTGTATCGAACAAATATAATTGATCATAGATAAATAAATCTTTTTATACAGACCCATATTGGGTTTTCACTTCACTTTTACTCAAATAATGGGTTTGCATTGTCGGGTTTACTGTCATATAAGACGTATTTTGGAATTTAACTTAACAAAAATCAAAAAATTGATAAAAAACTGGTAGGTCTGTCACAATTTTAGCATCTCTTTTAGGAATCCGGTGTTTTGTTTTTTAATATGATCTGTACATTTTTTATTTATTTTGTATAATTGGTCATAAAATCTTTTTTTTATTTGTTGTTAGTTCAATGTTTTGATGGGGTCGTGCAGTGCAATTTAATTAGTTTTGAATTTTGATCGTATCTACATATCCCATTTATTTTATTCGGGTTGCTAACTCAACGGTAGAGTACTCGGCTTTTAAGTGCGACTATGATCTTTTACACATTTGGATGAAGCAACAAATTCGTCCAGACTATTGGTAGAGTCTATAAGACCACGACTGATCCTCAAAGGTAATGAATGGAAAAAGTAGCATGTCGTAATAAAAAAATTTCTTATTTTATTAAAAAATTACAAACTCAAATAAAAAATTAAAAGAAAAGTGGAACTTTGAGTTTATCCTTACTGGATCGTTCCAAAAAATAAAAAATTTTGGAAGGAAAGGGGACAAAACAAATTCACATTTACAGCTGGGTCTAGTGAATAAATGGATAGGGCCTATGGTTCTAATTCTGGTAAAACAAAAAAGCAACGAGCTTATGTTCTTAATTTGAATTGAACGATTACCCGATCTAATTAGACGTTAAAAATAGATTAGTGCCTGATACGGGAAAGGGTGAGTTCTCCTGTGGGTGGACCATTGATTCTTTTTCCTTTTTTTTTAATGAATCCTAACTATTCTTAATGAATCCTAACTATTCTTTATTATGGATTAGAAACGGATGTGTAGAAGAAACAGTATACTGATAAAGAGAATAAATTCCAAAGTCAAAAGAGCGATCGGGTTGCAAAAATAAAGGGTTTGTTATCCTCTTGTAATTATAATGAAGATAACCCAATTCGATAGAAAAAGAGAACAAAAAAATCTATTGATTGGACTCCCTGTTTTCTTTTCAGGATATATATATTTTTATTACTATTGTATTCCATATACATAATAGAATACAAAATAAAAAATAAATAGAATAAAAAATACCCTGTTTTGACCATATTGCACTATGTATCATTTGATAACCCAAGAAATGCCTCCTATCCCTGCTTCAAGTAGAAATGTAAATGGAAGAATTACAAGGATATTTAGAAAAAAATGGATCTCGGCAACAATACTTTCTATATCCACTTCTTTTTCAGGAGTATATTTACGTATTTGCTTATGATCATGGCTTAAATAGTTCAATTTTTTATGAACCCGCGAATTTTGGGGGTTATGACAATAAATCTAGTTCAGTACTTGTGAAACGTTTAATTATTCGAATGTATCAACAAAATTATTTGATTTATTCGGTTAATGATTCTTACCAAAATCGATTCGTTGGGCACAACAATTATTTTTATTCTCATTTTTTTTCTCAGATGATATCAGAAGGTTTTGCAGTCATTGTGGAAATTCCATTCTCGCTGCAATTAGTATCTTCCCTTGACGAAAAAAAAATACCAGAATCTCATAATTTACAATCTATTCATTCAATATTTCCTTTTTTAGAGGATAAATTATCGCATTTAAATTATCTGTCGGATATACTAATATCTCATCCCATCCATATGGAAATCTTGGTCCAAATCCTTCAATCCTGGATTCAGGATGTTCCCTCTTTGCATTTATTGCGGTTCTTTCTCTACGAATATTATAATTGGAATAGTCTCATTACTCCAAAGAAATCTATTTATGTTTTTTCAAAAGAAAATAAAAGACTATTTTGGTTCTTATATAATTCTTATGTATCTGAATGTGAATTTGTATTAGTTTTTCTTCGTAAACAATCTTCTTATTTACGATTAACATCTTTTGGAGCCTTTCTTGAACGAACACATTTTTATGGAAAAATAGAACATCTTGTAGTGTGCCGAAATTTTTTTCAGAATACTTTATGGGTTTTCAAGGATCCTCTCATACACTATGTTCGATATCAAGGA
>JAHSUZ010000046.1:77500-82500 GCA_021527575.1 Ensete glaucum
GATCAAGAATTCTCACTATTTCTTAGTCTTAGATTCGTGGATCAAACACATTTTTTTCCATCAAGAACGCTTTATGAAACTCTTTGACCCCCGAATTTGGAGTGTCCTACTTTCACGTGATTCGCAGGGTTCAAAAAGCAATCGATATTTCATGATCAAAGGTGTAGTACTGCTTGTAGTAGCGGTCCTTATATCTCGTATTAACAATCGAAAGATGGTCGAAAGAAAAAATTTCTATTTGATGGGGCTTCTTCCTATATCTATGAATTCCATTGGACCCATAAATGAGACATTGGAAGAATCTTTTCGGTCTTCCAATATCAATAGGTTGACTGTTTCGCTCCTGTATCTTCCAAAAGGGAAAAAGATTTCTGAGAGTTGTTTCATGGATCCGCAAGAGAGTACTTGGGTTCTCCCAATAAATAAAAAGTGTATCATGCCTGAATCTAACCGGAGTTCGCGGTGGTGGAGGAACCGGATCGGAAAAAAGAGGGATTCTAGTTGTAAGATATCTAATGAAACCGTAGCTGGAATTGGGATCTCATTCAAAGAGAAAGATAGCGAATATCTGGGGTTTCTTTTTTTATCCTATACGGATGATCCGATCCGCAAGGACCATGATTGGGAATTGTTTGATCGTCTTTCTCCGAGGAAGAAGCGAAACATAATCAACTTGAATTTGGGACAGCTATTCGAAATCTTAGGGAAAGACTTGATTTGTTATCTCATGTCTGCTTTTCGTGAAAAAAGACCAATTGAAGGGGAGGGTTTCTTCAAACAACAAGGAGCTGAGGCAACTATTCAATCAAATGATATTGAGCATGTTTCCCATCTCTTCTCGAGAAACAAGTTGGGTATTTCTTTGCAAAATTGTGTTCAATTTCATATGTGGCAATTCCGCCAAGATCTCTTCGTTAGTTGGGGGAAGAATCAGCACGAATCGGATTTTTTGAGGAACGTATCGAGAGAGAATTTGATTTGGTTAGACAATGTGTGGTTGGTAAACAAGGATCGGTTTTTTAGCAAGGTACGGAATGTATTGTCAAATATTCAATATGATTCCACAAGATCTATTTTCGTTCAAGTAAGGGATTCTAGCCAATTGAAAGGATCTTCTGATCAATCCATAGATCATTTCGATTCCATTAGAAATGAGGATTCAGAATATCCCACATTGATCGATCAAACAGAGATTCAGCAACTAAAAGAAAGATCGATTCTTTGGGATCCTTCCTTTCTTCAAACGGAACGAACAGAGATAGAATCAGATCGATTCCCGAAATGCCTTTTTGGATCTTCCTCAATGTCCCGGCTATTCACGGAACGTGAGAAGCAGATGAATAATCATCTGCTTCCGGAAGAAATCGAAGAATTTCTTGGGAATCCTACAAGATCAATTCGTTCTTTTTTCTCTGACAGATGGTCAGAACTTCATCTGGGTTCGAATCCTATTGAGAGGTCCACTAGAGATCAGAAATTTTTGAAGAAAAAACAAGATGTTTCTTTTGCCCCTTTCAGGCGATTGGAAAATAAAGAAATGGTTGATATATTCAAGATAATTACGTATTTACAAAATACCGTCTCAATTCATCCTATTTCATCAGATCCGGGATGTGATATGGTTCCGAAGGATGAACCGGATATGGACAGTTCCAATAAGATTTCATTCTTGAACAAAAATCCATTTTTTGATTTATTTCATCTATTCCATGACCGGAACAAAAGGGGATACACGTTACACCACGATTTTGAATCAGAAGAGAGATTTCAAGAAATGGCAGATCTATTCACTCTATCAATAACCGAGCCGGATCTGGTGTATCATAGGGGATTTGCCTTTTCTATTGATTCCTACGGGTTGGATCAAAAAAAATTCTTGAATGAGGTATTCAACTCCAGAGATGAATCGAAAAAGAAATCTTTATTGGTTCTACCTCCTCTTTTTTATGAAGAGAATGAATCTTTTTATCGAAGGATCAGAAAAAAATCGGTCCGGATCTACTGCGGGAATGATTTGGAAGATCCAAAACTAAAAACAGCGGTATTTGCTAGCAACAACATAATGGAGGCAGTCAATCAATATAGATTGATCCGAAATCTGATTCAAATCCAATACCGAAATCTGATTCAAATCCAATATAGCACCTATGGGTACATAAGAAATGTATCTAATCGATTCTTTTTAATGAATAGATCCGATCGCAACTTCGAATATGGAATTCAAAGGGATCAAATAGGAAATGATACTCTGAATCATATAACTATAATGGAATATACGATCAACCAACATTTATCGAATTTGAAAAAGAGTCAGAAGAAATGGTTTGATCCTCTTATTTCTCGAACCGAGAGATCCATGAATCGGGATCCTGATGTATATAGATACAAATGGTCCAATGAGAGCAAGAATTTCCAGGAACATTTGGAACATTTCGTTTCTGAACAGAAGAACCGTTTTCAATTTCAAGTAGTGTTCGATCGGTTACGTATTAATCAATATTCGATTGATTGGTCCAAGGCTATCGACAAACAAGATTTGTCTAAGTCACTTCGTTTCTTTTTGTCTTTTTGTCCAAGTCACTTCCCTTTTTGTCCAAGTCACTTCCCTTTTTCTTTGTGAGTATCGGGAATATCCCCATTCATAGGTCCGAGATCCACATCCGTGAATTGAAAGGTCCGAATGATCAACTCCGCAATCAGTTGTTAGAATCAATAGGTGTTCAAATCGTTCATTTGAATAAATTGAAACCCTTCTTATTGGATGATCATGATACTTCCCAAAGACTGAAATTCTTGATCAATGGAGGAACAACATTACCATCTTTGTTCAAAAAGATACCAAAGTGGATGATTGACTCATTCTATACTATAAATAATCGCAGGAAATCCTTTGATAACACGGATTCCTATTTCTCAATGATATTCCATGATCGAGACAATTGGCTGAATCACTTGAAACCATTTCATAGAAGTTCATTGATATCTTCTTTTTATAAAGCAAATCGACTTCGATTCTTGAATGATCCAAATCACTTCTGGCTCTATTGTAACAAAAGATTCCCTTTTTATGCGGAAAAGACCCGTATCAATAATTATGATCTTACATATGGACAATTCCTCACTACCTTGTTCATTCGCAACAAAATATTTTCTTTGTGCGCCGGTAAAAAAAAACATATTTTTTGGAGAGAGAGACTATTTCACCAATCGAGTCACAGGTATCTAACATATTCATACCTAAAGATTTTCCACAAAGTGGTGACAAAACGTATAACTTGTACAAATCTTTCCATTTTCCAATTCGATCCGAGCCATTCGTTCGTAGAGCTATTTACCCGATCGCAGACATTTCTGCAACACCTCTAACAGAGAAACTTGGAAGAACTTATTGTCAGCCTCTTTCAGATATGAATCTATCTGATTCAGAAGGGAAGAACTTGCATCAGTATCTCAGTTTCAATTCAAACATGGGTTTGATTCACACTCCATGTTCTGAGAAATATTTACCATCCGGAAAGAGGGAAAAAAAACGGAGTCTTTCTCTAAAGAAATGCGTTGAGAAATGGCAGATGTATAGAACCTTTCAACGAGATAGTGCTTTTTCAAATCTCTCAAAATGGAATCTGTTCCAAACAAAATGGAATCTGCTCCGAACATATATGCCATGGTTCCTTACTTCGGCAGGGTGCAAATATCTAAATTTCACCCTTTTAGATATTTTTTCAGACCCATTGTCGATACTAAGTAGCAGTCAAAAATTTGTATCCATTTTAAAATTTGTATCCATTTTTCATGATATTATGCATGGATCAGATATATCATGGCCAATTCCTCAGAAGATTCTTCCACAATGGACTCTGATAAGTGAGATTTTGAGTCTGATAAGTGAGATTTCGAGGAAGTATTTACAGAATCTTCTTCTGTCCGGAGAAATGATTCATCGAAATAATGAGTCACCCGTTCCATCGATATGGACACATCTGAGATCAACAAATGCTTGGGAGTTGGAGTTCCTCCATTTAATCTTTCTCCCTCTTCTTGTTGTCATTCATATATATTTTCTCTTTGTTTCCCGAGCCCCTAGTGAGTTACAGACAGAGTTAGAAAAGATCAAATCTTTGATGATTCCATCATACATGATTGAGTTGCGAAAACTTTTGGATGGGTATCCTACATCTGAACTGAATTCTTTCTGGTTAAAGAATCTCTTTCTAGCTGTTCTGAAACAATTAGGAGATTCTCTGGAAGAAATACGGGCTTTTGGTGGCAACATGCTATGGGCCGCTTATGGGGTCAAATCAATACGTTTTAAGAGGAAATATTCGAATATCAATCTCATAAGTATCATACCAAATCCCATCAATCGAATCACTTTTTCGAGAAATACGAGACATCTAAGTCGTACAAGTAAAGAGATCTATTCATTGATAAGAAAAAGAAAAAAGGTGAACGGTGATTGGATTGATGAGAAAATAGAATCCTGGGTCGCGAACAATGATTCGATTGATGATGAAGAAAGAGAATTCTTGGTTCGGTTCTCCACCTTAACGACAGAAAAAAGGATTGATCAAATTCTATTGAGTCTGACTCATAGTGATCATTTATCAAAGAATGACTCTGGTTATCAAATGATTGAACAACCGGGATCAATTTACTTACGATACTTAGTTGACAAGTATATAATGAATTATGAGTTCAATGGATCCTGTTTAGCAGAAAGACGGATATTCCTTGCTCATTATCAGACAATTACTTATTCACAAACCTCGCGTGGGGCTAATAGTTTTCATTTCCCATCTCATGGAAACCCCTTTTCGCTCCGCTTAGCCCTATCCCCTTCTAGGAGGATTTTAGTGATAGGTTCTATAGGAACTGGACGATCCTATTTGGTCAAATACCTAGCGACAAACCCCTATGTTCCTTTCATTACGGTATTTCCGAACAAGTTCCCGGATAACAAGCCTAAAGATTATCTTTTTGATATCTATTTTGATGATAGT
>JAHSUZ010000047.1:0-82332 GCA_021527575.1 Ensete glaucum
AGTTTTGCGCAAAGTCTCGCTTTTGATCGGTTTTCATGCACCGCCTCGAATTTTAAAATATTGGCCATTCCCAACGATATTAGCCCAAGTCGATAAGCATGGTTTCGTGAAAAACGCGACGGTCATAAACTTTGCGCAAAGTCTCGCTTTCGATCTATTTTCGTGCACCGACTCGAATTTTAAAATACTGGTCATTCCCAACGTATTAGCCCATTGGAAGTCGTACTACCACGGTTTCGCGAAAAAATGCGACCGTCATAAACTTTGCGCAAAGTCACGCACAAAGTCGAGTTTAGATCGATTTTTCATGCACCGTCAAGATATTTCAAAATACTTGCCATTCCCAACGTATTAGCCCATGGGACATCGTACGAGCATGGTTTTGTGAAAAAATGCGACGGTCATGGCGCAACGTCTCGTTCGATCGGTTTTTCGTGCACCGTCTCAAGAATTTAAAATACTGGTCATTCCCAACGTATTAGCCCATTGGAAGTCGTATAAGCATGGTTTCATGAAAAAACGCGATGGTCATAAACTTTGCGCAAAGTCTCGCTTCGATCTATTTTCCGTGCACCGACTCGGAATTTCAAAATACTGGCCATTCCCAACGTATTAGCCCATGGGAAGTCGTACAAGCATGGTTTCGTGAAAAAACGCGACGGTCATGAATTTTGCGCAAAGTCTCGTTTTGATCGGTTTTTCATGCACCGTCTCGGAATTTTAAAATATTGGCCATTCCCAACGTATTAGCCCTTGGGAAGTCGTATAAGCATGGTTTCATGAAAAAATGCGATAGCCATAAACTTTGCGCAAAGTCTCGCTTCGATCTATTTTCCATGCACCGACTCGGAATTTCAAAATACTGGCCATTCCCAAAGTATTAACCAATGGGAACTCGTACAAGCATGGTTTCGTGAAAAAACGCGACGGTCAGGAATTTTGCGCAAAGTCTCGTTTCGATCGGTTTTTCGTGCACTATCTCCGAATTTCAAAATACTTGCCATTCCTAACGTATTAGCCAATTGGAAGTCGTATGAGCACGGTTTCGCTGTAAAATGTGATGGTCATTCCCAACGTATTAGCCCTTGGGAAGTCGTATAAGCATGGTTTCGCGAAAAAATGCGATGGTCACAAATTTTGCTCAACGTCTCGTTTCGATCGGTTTTTCGTGCACCGTCTCAGAATTTTAAAATACTGGTCATTCCCAACGATTAGCCCATTGGAAGTCGTACTAGCACTGTTTCGAAAAATATGGTCATAAACTCGCAAAGTCGCACAAAGTCGAGTTTCGATCAGTTTTTCATGCACTGTGAAGATATTTCAAAATACTTGCCATTCCCAACGATTAGCCTGGGAAGTCGACGAGCATGGTTTCGCGAAAAATTGTGACGGTCATAAATTTTGCGCAACGTCTCGTTTTGATCGGTTTTTCGTGCACCGTCTCCGAAATTTAAAATACTGGTCATTCCCAACGTATTAGACCATTGGAAGTCGTAGTAGCATGGTTTCGTGAAAAAATACGACGGTCATAAACTTTGCGCAAAATCGCGCACAAAGTCGAGTTTCGATCAGTTTTTCATGCACCGTCAAGATATTTCAAAATACTTGCCATTCCTAACGGATTAGCCCATGGGACATCGTACGAGCACGGTTTCGCTGTAAAATGTGATGGTCATAAATTTTGCGCAAAGTCATGCGCAAAGTCTCGTTTCGATCTCGGAATTTCAAAATACCTGTCATTCCTAACGTATTAGCCCATGGGAAGTCGTACGAGCAAGGTTTCGTGAAAAAATGCGACAGTCATAAATTTTGCGCAAAGTCTCGTTTTTATCGGTTTTTCATGCACCGTCTCGGAATTTTAAAATGTTGGCCATTCCCAACATATTAGCCCTTGGGAAGTCTATAAGCATGGTTTCATGAAAAAATGCGATAGTCATAAACTTTGCGCAAAGTCTCGCTTCGATATATTTTCCGTGCACCGACTCAGAATTTCAAAATACTGGCCATTCCCAAAGTATTAGCCAATGGGAACTCGTACAAGCATGGTTTCATGAAAAAATGCGACGGTCATGAATTTTGCGCAAAGTCTCGTTTCGATCGATTTTTCGTCCACTATCTCGGAATTTCAAAATACCTGTCATTCCTAACATATTAGCCCATGGGAAGTCATACGAGCAAGGTTTCCTGAAAAAATGCGATAGTCATAAATTTTGCATAAAGTCTCATTTTGATCGGTTTTTCATGCACCGTGTCGGAATTTTAAAATATTGGCCATTCCCAACGTATTAGCCCTTGGGAAGTCGTATAAGCATGGTTGCATGAAAAAATGCGATAGCCATAAACTTTGCGCAAAGTCTCGCTTCGATCTATTTTCCGTGCACCGACTCGGAATTTCAAAATACTGGTCATTCCCAACTTATTAGCCGTTTGGAAGTCGTACAAGCATGGTTTCGCGAAAAAATGCGATGGTAATAAATTTTGCGCAACGTCTCGTTTCGATCGGTTTTTCGTGCACCGTCTCCGAATTTTAAAATACTGGCCATTCCCAACGTATTAGCCCATTGGAAGTCGTACTAGCACGGTTTCACGAAAAAATACGACGGTCATAAACTTTGCGCAAAGTCGCGCACAAAGTCGAGTTTCGATCAGTTTTTCATGCACCGTCAAGATATTTCAAAATACTTGCCATTCTCAACGTATTAGCCCATGGGACATCGTACGAGCATGGTTTCGTGAAAAAATGCGACGGTCATAAATTTTGCGCAACGTCTCGTTTCGATCGGTTTTTCGTGCACCATCTCAGAAATTTAAAATACTGGTCATTCCCAACGTATTAGCCCATTGGAAGTCGTATAAGCATGGTTTCATGAAAAAATGCGACGGTCATAAACTTTGCGCAAAGTCTCGCTTCGATCTATTTTCCGTGCACCGACTCGGAATTTCAAAATACTGGCCATTCCCAACGTATTAGCCCATGGGAAGTCGTACAAGCATGGTTTCGTGAAAAAACGCGACGGTCATGAATTTTGCGCAAAGTCTCGTTTCGATCGATTTTTCGTGCACTATCTCGGAATTTCAAAATACTTGTCATTCCTAACGTATTAGCCCCTGGGAAGTCGTATGAGCACGGTTTCACTATAAAATGTGATGGTCAAAAACTTTGCGTAAAGTCACGGGCAAAGTCTCGTTTCGATCGGTTTTTTGTGCACTATCTCGGAATTTCAAAATACCTGTCATTCCGAACGTATTAGCCCATGGGAAGTCGTACGAGCATGGTTTCGTGAAAAAATGCGATGGTCATAAATTTTGCGCAACGTCTCGTTTCGATCGGTTTTTCGTGCACCGTCTCGGAATTTTAAAATATTGGCCATTCCCAACGTATTAGCCCTTGGGAAGTCGTACGAGCATGGTTTCGTGAAAAAATGCGACAGTCATAAATTTTGCGCAAAGTCTCGTTTTGATCGGTTTTTCATGCACCGTCTCGGAATTTTAAAATATTGGCCATTCCCAACGTATTAGCCCTTGGGAAGTCGTACGAGCATGGTTTTGCGAAAAAATGCGATGGTCATAAATTTTGCGCAACGTCTCGTTTCGATCGGTTTTTCGTGCACCGTCTCAGAATTTTAAAATACTGGCCATTCCCAACGTATTAGCCCATTGGAAGTCGTACTAGCATGGTTTCACGAAAAAATGCGACCGTCATAAACTTTGCGCAAAGTCATGCACAAAGTCGAGTTTAGATCGATTTTTCATGCACCGTCAAGATATTTCAAAATACTTGCCATTCCCAACGTATTAGCCCATGGGACATCGTACAAGCATGGTTTTGTGAAAAAATGCGATGGTCATAAATTTTGCGCAACGTCTCGTTTCGATCGGTTTTTCGTGTATCGTCTCAAAAATTTAAAATACTGGTCATTCCCAACGTATTAGCCCATTGGAAGTCGTATAAGCATGGTTTCACGAAAAAATGCGACGGTCATAAACTTTGCACAAAGTCTCGCTTCGATCTTTTTCCTTGCACCGACTCGGAATTTCAAAATACTGGCTATTCCCAACTTATTAGCCCATGGGAAGTCGTACAAGCATGGTTTCGTGAAAAAACGTGACAGTCATGAATTTTGCTCAAAGTCTCGTTTCGATCGGTTTTTCGTGCACTATCTCCGAATTTCAAAATACTTGCCATTCCTAACGTATTAGCCCATGGGAAGTCGTATGAGCACGGTTTCGCTATAAAATGTGATGGTCATAAACTTTGCGCAAAGTCACGCGCAAAGTCGCATTTCGATCGGTTTTTCGTGCACGATCTCAGAATTTCAAAATACATGTCATTCCTAACGTATTAGCCCATGGGAAGTCGTACGAGCAAGGTTTCTTGAAAAAATACGATAGTCATAAATTTTGCGCAAAGTCTCATTTTGATCGGTTTTTCATGCACCGTCTCAGAATTTTAAAATATTGGCCATTCCCAACGCTAACCCTTGGGAAGTCGTACGAACATGGTTTCGCGAAAAAATGCGATGGTCATAAATTTTGCTCAACGTCTCGTTTCGATCAATTTTTCGTGCACCGTCTCCGAATTTTAAAATACTGGCCATTCCCAATGTATTAGCCCATTGGAAGTCGTACTAGCACGGTTTCGCGAAAAAATACGATGGTCATAAACGAAGTCGCACAAAGTCGAGTTTCGATCAGTTTTTCATGCACCGTCAAGATATTTCAAAATACTTGCCATTCTCAACGTATTCGCCCATGGGACATCGTACGAGCATGGTTTCGCAAAAAAATGCGACGGTCATAAATTTTGCGCAACGTCTCGTTTCGATCGGTTTTTCGTGCCCCGTCTCAGAAATTTAAAATACTGGTCATTCCCAACGTATTAGCCCATTGGAAGTCGTACTAGCACGGTTTCGCCAAAAAATACGACGGTCATAAACTTTGCGCAAAGTCTCGGTTCGTTATATTTTCCGTGCACCTACTCGGAATTTCAAAATACTGGCCATTCCCAACGTATTAGCCCATGGGAAGTCGTACAAGCATGGTTTCGTGAAAAAACACGACGCTAATGAATTTTGCTAAAAGTCTCGTTTCGATCGGTTTTTCGTGCACTATCTCAGAATTTCAAAATACTTGTCTTTCCTAACGTATTAGCCCATGGGAAGTCGTACGAGCACGGTTTCGCTGTAAAAATGTGATGGTCATAAACTTTGCACAAAGTCACGCGCAAAGTCTCGTTTCGATCGGTTTTTCGTGCACTATCTCAGAATTTCAAAATACCTGTCATTCATAACTTATTAGCCCATGGGACATCGTACGAGCAAGGTTTCGTGAAAAAATGCGACAGTCATAAATTTTGCGCAAAGTCTCGTTTTGATCGGTTTTTCATGCACCGTCTCAGAATTTTAAAATACTGGCCATTCCCAACGTATTAGCCCATTGGAAGTCGTACTAGCACGGTTTCGTGAAAAAATACGACTGTCATAAACTTTGCGCAAAGTCTCGCACAAAGTCGAGTTTCGATCAGTTTTTCATGCACCGTCAAGATATTTCAAAATACTTGTCATTCTCAACGTATTAGCCCATGGGACATCGTACGAGCATGGTTTCGTGAAAAAATGCGATGTTCATAAATTTTGCACAACGTCTCGTTTCGATCGGTTTTCGTGCACCGTCTCAGAAATTTAAAATACTGGTCATTCCCAACGTATTAGCCCATTGGAAGTCGTATAAGCATGGTTTCATGAAAAAACGTGACGGTCATAAACTTTGCGCAAAGTCTCGCTTCGATCTATTTTCCGTGCACCGACTCGGAATTTCAAAATACTGGCCATTCCCAACATATTAGCCCATGAGAAGTCGTACAAGCATGGTTTCATGAAAAAACGCGACAGTCATAAATTTTGCGCAAAGTCTCGTTTTGATCGGTTTTTCATGCACCGTCTCGGAATTTTAAAATATTAGCCATTCCCAACGTATTAGCCCTTGGGAAGTCGTATAAGCATGGTTTCATGAAAAAATGCGATAGTCATAAACTTTGCGCAAAGTCTCGCTTCGATCTATTTTCCGTGCACCGACTCGGAATTTCAAAATTCTGGCCATTCCCAAAGTATTAATGGGAAGTTGTACAAGCATGGTTTTGTGAAAAAACGCGACGGTCAGGAATTTTGCGCAAAGTCTTGTTTCGATCGGTTTTTCGTGCACTATCTCGGAATTTCAAAATACTTGCAATTCCTAACGTATTAGCCCATGAGAAGTCATACTAACATGGTTTCGTGAAAAAATGTGGTGGTTATCAATTTTGCGCAAAGTCACGTTTTGATCAGTTTTTCGTGTGACATTTCAGAATTTCAAAATACTGGCCATTTCAGAATTACTCGTTTTGATCGGTTTTTCATGCACCGTCTCGGAATTTTAAAATATTAGCCATTCCCAACGTATTAGCCCTTGGGAAGTCGTACGAGCATGGTTTCGCGAAAAAATGCGATGGAAGTCGTATAAGCATGTTTTCACGAAAAAACGCGATGGTCATAAACTTTGCGCAAAGTCTCGCTTCGATCGATTTCCCGTGCACCGACTCGAAATTACAAAATACTGGCCATTCGCAACGTATCAGCCCTTGGGAAGTCGTACAAGCATGGTTTCGTGAAAAAACGCGACGGTCATGAATTTTGCGCAAAGTCTCGTTTCGATCGGTTTCTCGTGCACTATCTCGGAGTTTTAAAATACTTGCCATTCCTAACGTATTAGCCCATGGGAAGTCGTATGAGCACGGTTTCGCTGTAAAATGTGATGGTCATAAACTTTGCGCAAAGTCACGCGCAAAGTCTCGTTTCGATCGGTTTTTCATGCACTATCTCGGAATTTCAAAATACCTGTCATTCCTAACGTATTAGCCCATGGGAAGTCGTACGAGCAAGGTTTCGTGAAAAAATGCGACAGTCATAAATTTTGCGCAAAGTCTCGTTTTGATCGGTTTTTCATGCACCGTCTCGGAATTTTAAAATATTGGCCATTCCCAACGTATTAGCCCTTGGGAAGTCGTACGAGCATGGTTTCGCGAAAAAATGCGATGGTCATAAATTTTGCGCAACGTCTCGTTTCGATCGGTTTTTCTTGCACCGTCTCAGAATTTTAAAATACTGGCCATTCCCAACGTATTAGCCCATTGGAAGTCGTACTAGCACGGTTTCGCGAAAAAATACGACGGTCATAAACTTTGCGCAAAGTCGCGCACAAAGTCGAGTTTCGATCAGTTTTTCATGCACCGTCAAGATATTTCAAAATACTTGCCATTCTCAACGTATTAGCCCATGGGACATCGTACGAGCATGGTTTCGTGAAAAAATGCGATGTTCATAAATTTTGCACAACGTCTCGTTTCGATCGGTTTGCGTGCACCGTCTCAGAAATTTAAAATACTGGTCATTCCCAACGTATTAGCCCATTGGAAGTCGTATAAGCATGGTTTCATGAAAAAACGTGACGGTCATAAACTTTGCGCAAAGTCTCGCTTCGATCTATTTTCCGTGCACCGACTCGGAATTTCAAAATACTGGCCATTCCCAACGTATTAGCCCATGAGAAGTCGTACAAGCATGGTTTCGTGAAAAAACGCGACAGTCATAAATTTTGCGCAAAGTCTCGTTTTGATCGGTTTTTCATGCACCGTCTCGGAATTTTAAAATATTAGCCATTCCCAACGTATTAGCCCTTGGGAAGTCGTATAAGCATGGTTTCATGAAAAAATGCGATAGTCATAAACTTTGCGCAAAGTCTCGCTTCGATCTATTTTCCGTGCACCGACTCGGAATTTCAAAATTCTGGCCATTCCCAAAGTATTAATGGGAAGTTGTACAAGCATGGTTTTGTGAAAACGCGACGGTCAGGAATTTCGCGCAAAGTCTTGTTTCGATCGGTTTTTCGTGCACTATCTCGGAATTTCAAAATACTTGCAATTCCTAACGTATTAGCCCATGAGAAGTCATACTAACATGGTTTCGTGAAAAAATGTGGTGGTTATCAATTTTGCGCAAAGTCACGTTTTGATCAGTTTTTCGTGTGACATTTCAGAATTTCAAAATACTGGCCATTACTAACTTATTAGCCCTTTGGAAGTCGTACAAGCATGGTTTCGCGAAAAAATGCGATGGTCATAAATTTTGCGCAACGTCTCGTTTCGATCGGTTTTTCGTGCACCGTCTCAGAATTTTAAAATACTGGCCATTCCCAACGTATTAACCCATTGGAAGTCGTACTAGCACGGTTTCGCCAAAAAATACGATGGTCATAAACTTTGCGCAAAGTCGCGCACAAAGTCGAGTTTCGATCAGTTTTTCATGCACCGTCAAGATATTTCAAAATACTTGCCATTCTCAACATATTAGCCCATGGGACATCGTACGAGCATGGTTTCGTGAAAAAATGCGACGGTCATAAATTTTGCGCAACGTCTCGTTTCGATCGGTTTTTCGTGCACCATCTCAGAAATTTAAAATACTTACTGCTCATTCCCAACGTATTAGCCCATTGGAAGTCGTATAAGCATGTTTTCACGAAAAAACGCGATGGTCATAAACTTTGCGCAAAGTCTCGTTCGATCAGTTTCGTGCACTATCTCGAATTTTAAAATACTTGCCATTCCTAACGTATTAGCCCATGGGAAGTCGTATGAGCACGGTTTCGCTGTAAAATGTGATGGTCATAAACTTTGCGCAAAGTCTCGTTTCGATCGGTTTTTCGTGCACTATCTCGGAATTTCAAAATACCTGTCATTCCTAATGTATTAGCCCATGGGAAGTCGTACGAGCAAGGTTTCGTGAAAAAATGCAACAGTCATAAATTTTGCGCAAAGTCTCGTTTTGATCGGTTTTTCATGCACCGCCTCGGAATTTTAAAATATTGGCCATTCCCAACGTATTAGCCCTTGGGAAGTCATACGAGCATGGTTTCGTGAAAAAATGCGATGGTCATAAATTTTGCGCAACGTCTCGTTTCGATCGGTTTTTCTTGCACCGTCTCAGAATTTTAAAATGCTGGCCATTCCCAACGTATTAGCCCATTGGAAGTCGTACTAGCACGGTTTCGCCAAAAAATACGATGGTCATAAACTTTGCGCAAAGTCGCGCACAAAGTCGAGTTTCGATCAGTTTTTCATGCACCGTCAAGATATTTCAAAATACTTGCCATTCTCAACATATTAGCCCATGGGACATCGTACGAGCATGGTTTCGTGAAAAAATGCGACGGTCATAAATTTTGCGCAACGTCTCGTTTCGATCGGTTTTTCATGCACCGTCTCAGAAATTTAAAATACTGGTCATTCCCAACGTATTAGCCCATTTGAAGTCGTATAAGCATGGTTTCATGAAAAAACGCGACGATTATAAACTTTGCGCAAAGTCTCGCTTCGATCTATTTTCCGTGCACCGACTCGGAATTTCAAAATACTGGCCATTCCCAACGTATTAGCCCATGGGAAGTCGTACAAGCATGGTTTCGCGAAAAAACGCGACGGTCATGAATTTTGCACAAAGTCTCGTTTCGATCGATTTTTCATGCACTATCTCGGAATTTCAAAATACTTGCCATTCCTAACGTACTAGCCCATGGGAAGTCGTATGAGCACGGTTTCGCTGTAAAATGTGACGGTCATAAACTTTGCGCAAAGTCACGCAAAGTCTCGCTTCGATCGATTTTTCGCACTATCTCGAATTTCAAAATACGTCATTCCTAACGTATTAGCCCATGGGAAGTCGACGAAGGTTTCGTGAAAAAATGCGACACTCATAAATTTTGCTCAAAGTCTCGTTTTGATCGGTTTTTCATGCACCATCTCGGAATTTTAAAATATTGGCCATTCCCAACGTAATAGCCCTTGGGAAGTCGTACGAGCATGGTTTCGCGAAAAAATGCGATGGTCATAAATTTTGCACAACGTCTCGTTTCGATCGATTTTTCGTAACCGCCTCGAATTTTAACATAGGCCATTCCCAACGATTAGCCCATTGGAAGTCGTATAAGCATGGTTTCATGAAAACGCTACGGTCATAAACTTTGCGCAAAGTCTCGCTCGATCTATTTTCCGCATCGACTCGGAATTTCAAAATACTGGCCATTCCCAACGTATTAGCCCATGGGAAGTCGTACAAGCATGGTTTCGTGAAAAAACGCGATGGTCATGAATTTTGCGCAAAGTCTCGTTTCGATCAGTTTTTCATGCACCGTCTCGGAATTTTAAAATATTGGCCATTCCCAACGTATTAGCCCGTGGGAAGTCGTATAAGCATGGTTTCGTGAAAAAACACGACGGTCATGAATTTTGAGCAAAGTCTCGTTTCGATCGGTTTTTCGTGCACTATCTCGGAATTTCAAAATACTTGCCATTCCTAACGTATTAGCCCATGGGAAGTCGTATGAGCACGGTTTCGCTGTAAAATGTGATGGTCATAAACTTTGCGCAAAGTCACGCTCAAAGTCTCATTTCGATCGGTTTTTCGTGCACTATCTCGGAATTTCAAAATACCTATCATTTCTAACGTATTAGCCCATGGGAAGTTGTACGAGCAAGGTTTCATGAAAAAATGCGATAGTCATAAATTTTGCGCAAAGTCTTGTTTTGATCAGTTTTTCATGCACCGTCTCGGAATTTTAAAATATTAGCCATTCCCAACGTATTAGCTCTTGGGAAGTCGTATAAGCATGGTTTCATGAAAAAAAGCGATAGTCATAAACTTTGCGCAAAGTCTCGCTTCGATCTATTTTCTGTGCACCGACTCGGAATTTCAAAATACTGGCCATTTCCAAAGTATTAGCCAATGGGAAGTTGTACAAGCATGGTTTCGTGAAAAAATGTGACGGTCAGGAATTTTACGCAAAGTCTCGTTTCGATCGGTTTTTCGTGCACTATCTCGGAATTTTAAAATACTTGCCATTCCTAATGTATTAGCCCATGGGAAGTCGTATGAGCATGGTTTCGCTGTAAAATGTGATGGTCATAAACTTTGCGCAAAGTCACGCGCAAAGTCTCATTTCGATCGATTTTTCGTGCACTATCTCGGAATTTCAAAATACCTGTCATTCCTAACGTATTAGCCCATGGGAAGTCGTACGAGCAAGGTTTCGTGAAAAAATACGACAGTCATAAATTTTGCGCAAGGTCTCGTTTT
Source organism: Ensete glaucum (assembly GCA_021527575.1). Classification (NCBI taxonomy): domain Eukaryota; kingdom Viridiplantae; phylum Streptophyta; class Magnoliopsida; order Zingiberales; family Musaceae; genus Ensete; species Ensete glaucum. The sequence continues at coordinate 11,166 of JAHSUZ010000047.1, forward strand.
GATCGGTTTTTCATGCGCCGTCTCGGAATTTTAAAATATTAGCCATTCCCAACGTATTAGCCCTTGGGAAGTCGTATAAGCATGGTTTCATGAAAAAATGCGATAGTCATAAACTTTGCGCAAAGTCTCGCTTCGATCTATTTTCCGTGCACCGACTCGAAATTTCAAAATACTAGCCATTCCCAAAGTATTAGCCAATGGGACAGTGTACAAGCATGGTTTCGTGAAAAAACGCGACGGTCAGGAATTTTGCGCAAAGTCTCGTTTCGATCGATTTCTCGTGCACTATCTCGGAATTTCAAAATAGTTGCCATTCCTAACGTATTAGCCCATGGGAAGTCGTATGAGCACGGTTTCGCTGTAAAATGTGATGGTCATAAACTTTTCGCAAAGTCACGCGCAAAGTCACGTTTTGATCGATTTTTCGTGCACTATCTCGGAATTTCAAGATACCTGTCATTCCTAACATATTAGCCCATGGGAAGTCGTACGAGCAAGGTTTCGTGAAAAAATGCGACAGTCATAAATTTTGCACAAAGTCTCGTTTTGATCGATTTTTCATGCACCGTCTCGTAATTTTAAAATATTGGTCATTCCCAACGTATTAGCCCATGGGAAGTCGTACGAGCATGGTTTCGCAAAAAAATACGATCGTCATAAATTTTGCGCAACGTCTCGTTTCGATCGGTTTTTCGTGCACCGTCTCAGAATTTTAAAATACTGGCCATTCCCAACGTATTAGCCCATTGGAAGTCGTACTAGCACGGTTTCGCGAAAAAATACGACGGTCATAAACTTTGCGCAAAGTCGCGCACAAAGTCGAGTTTCGATCAGTTTTTCATGCACCATCAAGATATTTCAAAATACTTGCCATTCTCAACGTATTAGCCCATGGGACATCGTACGAGCATGGTTTCGTGAAAAAATGCGACGGTCATAAATTTTTCGTAATGTCTCGTTTCGATCGGTTTTCGTGCACCGTCTCAGAAATTTAAAATACTGGTCATTCCCAACGTATTAGCCCATTGGAAGTCGTATAAGCATGGTTTCATGAAAAAACGTGACGGTCAAAAACATTGCGCAAAGTCTCGCTTCGATTTATTTTCCGTGCACCGACTCGGAATTTCAAAATACTGGCCATTCCCAACGTATTAGCCCATGAGAAGTCGTACAAGCATGGTTTCGTGAGAAAACGCGACTGTCATGAATTTTGCACAAAGTCTCGTTTCGATCGGTTTTTCGTGCACTATCTCGGAATTTCAAAATACATGTCATTCCTAACGTATTAGCCCATGGGAAGTCGTAGGAGCAAGGTTTCGTGAAAAAATGCGACAGTCATAAATTTTACACAAAGTCTCGTTTTGATCGGTTTTTCCTGCACCGTCTCGGAATATTAAAATATTGGCCATTCCCAACGTATCAGCCCTTGGCAAGTCGTATAAGCATGGTTTCATGAAAAAATGCGATAGTCATAAACTTTGCGCAAAGTCTCGCTTCGATCTATTTTCCGTGCACCGACTCGAAATTTCAAAATACTGGCCATTCCAAAAGTATTAGCCAATGGGAAGTTGTACAAGCATGGTTTTGTGAAAAAACGCGACGGTCAGGAATTTTGCGCAAAGTCTCGTTTCGATCGATTTTTCGTGCACTATCTCAGAATTTCAAAATACTTGCCATTCCTAACGTATTAGCCCATGGGAAGTCGTATGAGCACGGTTTCGCTGTAAAATGTGATGGTCATAAACTTTGCGCAAGGTCATGCGCAAAGTCTCGCTTCGATCGGTGCACTATCTCGGAATTTCAAAATACCTATCATTCCTAACGTATTAGCCCATGGGAAGTCGTACGACCAAGGTTTCATGAAAAAATGCGACAGTCATAAATTTTGCGCAAAGTCTCGTTTTGATCGGTTTTTCATGCACCGTCTCGCAATTTTAAAATATTGGCCATTCCCAACGTATTAACCCTTGAGAAGTCGTACGAGCATGGTTTCGCAAAATAATGCGATCGTCACAAATTTTGCGCAACGTCTCGTTTTGATCGGTTTTTCGTGCACCGTCTCAGAATTTTAAAATACTGGCCATTCCCAATGTATTAGCCCATTGGAAGTCGTACTAGCACGGTTTCGCGAAAAAATACGACGGTCATAAACTTTGCGCAAAGTCTCGTACAAAGTCGAGTTTCGATCAGTTTTTCATGCACCGTCAAGATATTTCAAAATACTTGTCATTCTTAACATATTAGCCCATGGGACACTGTACGAGCATGGTTTCATGAAAAAATGCGATGGGCATAAATTTTGCGCAACGTCTCGTTTCGATCGGTTTTTGTGCACCGTCTCAAAAATTTAAAATACTGGTCATTCCCAATGTATTAGCCCATTGGAAGTCGTATAAGCATGGTTTCATGAAAAAACGTGACGGTCAAAAACTTTGCAAAGTCTCGCTCGATCTATTTTCCGCACCGACTCGGAATTTCAAAATACTGGCCATTCCCAACGTATTAGCCCAAGAGAAGTCGTACAAGCATGGTTTCGTGAAAAACGCGACTGTCATGAATTTTGCGCAAAGTCTCGTTTCGATCGGTTTTTCGTGCACTATCTCGAAATTTCAAAATACTTGCCATTCCTAACGTATTAGCCCATGGGAAGTCGTATGAGTACGGTTTTGCTATAAAATGTGATGGTCATAAATTTTGCGCAAAGTCACGCGCAAAGTCTCGTTTCGATCGGTTTTTCGTACACTATCTCGGAATTTCAAAATACTTGTCATTCCTAACGTATTAGCCCATGGGAAGTCGTACGAGCATGGTTTCGTGAAAAAATGCGACAGTCATAAACGTTGTGCAAAGTGCCGATTCGATCTATTTTCCGTGCACCGACTCGGAATTTCAAAATACTGGCCATTCCCAACGTATTAGCCCATGGGAAGTCGTACAAGCATGGTTTCGTGAAAAAACGCAACCGTCATGAATTTTGCGCAAAGTCTCGTTTCGATCGGTTTTTCGTGCACTATCTCAGAATTTCAAAATACTTGCCATTCCTAACGTATTAGCCCATGGGAAGTCGTATGAGCACGGTTTCGCTGTAAAATGCGATGGTCATAAACTTTGCGCAAAGTCACGCGCAAATTCTCGTTTCGATTGGTTTTTCGTGCACTATCTCGGAATTTCAAAATACTTGTCATTCCTAACGTACTAGCCCATGGGAAGTCATACAAGCAAGGTTTCACGAAAAAATGCGACAGTCATAAATTTTGCACAAAGTCTCGTTTTGATCGGTTTTTCATGCACCATCTTGGAATTTTAAAATATTGGCCATTCCCAACGTATTAGCCCTTGGGAAGTCGTACGAGAATGGTATCGCGAAAAAATGCGATGGTTATAAATTTTGCTCAACGTCTCGTTTCGATCGGTTTTTCGTGCACCATCTTCGAATTTTAAAATACTGGCCATTCCCAATGTATTAGCCCATTGGAAGTCGTACTAGCACGGTTTTGCGAAAAAATATGACGGTCATAAACTTTACGCAAAGTCATGCACAAAGTCGAGTTTCGATCAGTTTTTCATGCACCGTCAAGATATTTCAAAATACTTGCCATTCTCAATGTATTAGCCCCATGGGACATCGTATGAGCACGGTTTCGTGAAAAAATGCGACAGTCTAAATTTTGCGCAACGTCAAGTTTCGATCGATTTTTCGTGCACCGTCTCAGAAATTTAAAATACTGGTCATTCCCAACGTATTAGCCCACTGGAAGTCGTACAAGCATGGTTTCGTGAAAAAACGCGACCGTCATGAATTTTGCGCAAAGTCTCGTTTCGATCGGTTTTTCGTGCACCGTCTCGGAATTTTAAAATATTGGCCATTCCCAACGTATTGGCCCATTGGCAGTCGTACTAGCACGGTTTCACGAAAAAATACGACGGTTATAAACTTTGCGCAAAGTCGCGCACAAAGTAGAGTTTCGATCGGTTTTTCGTGCACTGTCTCGGAATTTTAAAATATTGGCCATTCCCAACGTATTAGCCCTTGGGAAGTCGTACGAGCATGGTTTCGCAAAAAAATGCGATGGTCATAAATTTTGCGCAACGTCTTGTTTCGATCGGTTTTTCGTGCACCGTCTAAGAATGCGACAGTCATAAATTTTGCGCAAAGTCTCGTTTTGATCGGTTTTTCATGCACCGTCTCGGAATTTTAAAATATTGGCCATTCCCAACGTATTAGCCCTAGGGAAGTCGTATAAGCATGGTTTCATGAAAAAATGCGATAGTCATAAACTTTGCTCAAAGTCTCGCTTCGATCTATTTTCTGTGCACCAACTCGGAATTTCAAAATACTGGCCATTTCCAAAGTATTAACCCGTGGGAAGTCGTACAACCATGGTTTCGTGAAAAAACGTGACGGTCATGAATTTTGCATAAAGTCTCGTTTCGATCGGTTTTTCGTGCACTATCTCGGAATTTCAAAATACTTGCCATTCCTAACGTATTAGCCCATGGGAAGTCATATGAGCACGGTTTCGCTGTAAAATGTGATGGTCATAAACTTTGCGCAAAGTCACGCGCAAAGTCTCGCTTCGATCGATTTTTACTATCTCGAATTTCAAAATACTTCATAACGTATTAGCGCATGGGAAGTCGTACGAGCAAGGTTTCGTGAAAAAATGCGACAGTCATAAATTTTGCACAAAGTCTCGTTTCGATCGGTTTTTCATGCATTGTCTCTGAATTTTAAAATATTGGCCATTCCCAACGTATTAGCCCTTGGGAAGTCGTAGGAGCATGGTTTCGCGAAAAAATGTGATGGTCATTTATTTTGCGCAACGTCTTGTTTCGATCGGTTTCTCGTGCACCGTCTAAGAATTTTAAAATACTGGCCATTCCCAACGTATTAGCCCATTGGAAGTCATACTAGCACGGTTTCGCGAAAAAATGCGACCGTCATAAACTTTGCGCAAAGTCACGCGCAAAGTCGAGTTTAGATCATTTTTCATGCACCGTTAAAATATTTCAAAATACTTGCCATTCCCAACGTATTAGCCCATGGGAGATCGTATGAGCATGGTTTTGTGAAAAATTGCGACGGTCATAAATTTTGCGCAAAGTCTCGCTTCGATCGATTTTTTGTGCAGCGTCTCAGAAATTTAAAATACAGGTCATTCCCAATGTATTAGCCCATTGGAAGTCGTATAAGCATGGTTTCATGAAAAAACGCGACGGTCATAAACTTTGCACAAAGTCTCGCTTAGATCTATTTGTCTTGCACCAACTCGGAATTTCAAAATACTGGCCATTCCCAACGTATTAGCCCATGGGAAGTCGTACAAGCATGGTTTTGTGAAAAAACGCGACGGTCATGAATTTTGCGCAAAGTCTCGTTTCGATCGGTTTTTCGTGCACTATCTCGGAATTTCAAAATACTTGCCATTCCTAACGTATTAGCCCATGGGAAGTCGTATGAGCACGGTCTCACTGTAAAATGTGGTCATAAACTTTGCGCAAAGTCACGCGCAAAGTCTCGTTTCGATCGGTTTTTCGTGCACTATCTCGGAATTTCAAAATACCTATCATTCCTAACGTATTAGCCCATGGGAAGTCGTACGAGCAAGGTTTCGTGAAAAAATGCGACAGTCATAAATTTTGCGCAAAGTCTCGTTTTGATCGGTTTTTCATGCACCGTCTCGGAATTTTAAAATATTGGCCATTCCCAACGTATTAGCCCTTGGGAAGTCGTATAAGCATGGTTTCATGAAAAAATGCGATAGTCATAAACTTTGTGCAAAGTCTCGCTTCGATCTATGTTCCGTGGACCGACTCGGAATTTCAAAATACTGGCCATTCCCAAAGTATTAGCCCATGGGAAGTCGTACAAGCATGGTTTCGTGAAAAAACGCGACGGTCATAAATTTTGCTCAACGTCTCGTTTCGATCGGTTTTTCGTGCACCGTCTCAGAATTTTCAAATACTAGCCATTCCAAACGTATTAGCCCATTGGAAGTCGTACTAGCACGGTTTCGTGAAAAAATACAACGGTCATAAACTTTGCGCAAAGTCGCGCACAAAGTCGAGTTTCGATCAGTTTTTCATGCACCGTCAAGATATTTCAAAATACTTGCCATTCTCAACGTATTAGCCCATGGGACATCGTACGAGCATGGTTTCGTGAAAAAATGCGACAGTCATAAATTTTGCGCAACGTCTCGTTTCGATCGGTTTTTCGTGCACCGTCTCAGAAATTTAAAATACTGGTCATTCCCAACGTATTAGCCCATTGGAAGTCGTATAAGCATGGTTTCATGAAAAAACGCGACGGTCATAAACTTTACGCAAAGTCTCGCTTCGATCTATTTTCCGTGCACCGACATGGAATTTCAAAATACTGGCCATTCCCAACGTATTAGCCAATGGGAAGTTGTACAAGCATGGTTTCGTGAAAAAACGCGACGGTCATGAATTTTGCGTAAAGTCTCGTTTCGATCGGTTTTTCGTGCACTATCTCGGAATTTCAAAATACTTGCCATTCCTAACGTATTAGCCCATGGGAAGTCGTATGAGCACGGTTTCGCTGTAAAATGTGATGGTCATAAACTTTGCGCAAAGTCACGCGCAAAGTCTCGTTTCGATCGGTTTTTCGTGTACTATCTCGGAATTTCAAAATACTTGCCATTCCTAACGTATTAGCCCATGAGAAGTCGTACTAACATGGTTTCGTGAAAAAATGTGGTGGTCATCAATTTTGCGCAAAGTCACATTTTGATCAGTTTATTTCAGAATTTCAAAATACTGGCCATTCCAACTTATTAGCCCTTGGAAGTCGACAAGCATGGTTTCGCGAAAAATGCGATGGTCATAAATTTTGAGCAACGTCTCGCTTTATCGCGTGCACCGTCTCAGAATTTTAAAATACTGGCCATTCCCAACCTATTAGCCCATTGGAGGTCGTACTAGCACGGTTTCGCAAAAAAATATGACGGTCATAAACTTTGCACAAAGTCGCGCACAAAGTCGAGTTTTGATCAATTGTTCATGCACCGTCAAGATATTTCAAAATACTTGCAATTCTCAACGTATTAGCCCATGGGACGTTGTACGAGCATCGTTTCGTGAAAAAATGCGAGGGTCATAAATTTTGCGCAACATCTCCTTTCGATCAGTTTTTCGTGCACCATGCCATTCCCAACGTACTAGCCCATTAGAAGTCGTATAAGCATGGTTTCACGAAAAAACGCGGCGGTCATAAACTTTGCGCAAAGTCTCGCTTCCATCTATTTTCCGTGCACCGACTCGGAATTTCAAAATACTGGCCATTCCCAACGTATTAGCCCATGGGAAGTCGTACAAGCATGGTTTCGTGAAAAAATGCGACGGTCATGAATTTTGTGCAATGTCTCTTTCGATCGGTTTTTCGTGCACTATCTCAGAATTTCAAAATACTTGCCATTCCTAACGTATTAGCCCATGGGAAGTCGTATGAGCACGGTTTCGCTGTAAAATGTGATGGTCATAAACTTTGCGCAAAGTCACGCGCAAAGTCTCGTTTCGATCGGTTTTTCGTGCACTATCTCGGAATTCCCAAATACCTGTCATTCCTAACGTATTAGCCCATGGGAAGTCGTACGAGCAAGGTTTCGTGAAAAAATGCGACAGTCATAAATTTTGTGCAAAGTCTCGTTTTGATCAGTTTTTCATGCACCGTCTCGGAATTTTAAAATATTGGCCATTCCCAACGTATTAGCCCTTGGGAAGTCGTATAAGCATGGTTTCATGAAAAAATGCGATGGTCATAAACTTTGCGCAAAGTCTCGCTTCGATCTATTTTCCGTGCACCGACTCGGAATTTCAAAATACTGGCCATTCCCAAAGTATTAGCCAATGGGAAGTCGTACAAGCATGGTTTCGTGAAAAAACGCGACGGTCATGAATTTTGCGCAAAGTCTCGTTTCGATCGGTTTTTCGTGCACTATCTCGGAATTTCAAAATACTTGCCATTCCTAACGTATTAGCCCATGGGAAGTCGTATGAGCATGGTTTCGCTATAAAACGTGATGGTCATAAACTTTGCGCAAAGTCACGCGCAAAGACTCGTTTCGATCGTGCACTTCAGAATTTCAAAATACTGGCCATTCCTATTAGCCCATGAGAAGTCGTACTAACATGGTTTCGTGAAAAAATGTGGTGGTTATTAATTTTGTGCAAAGTCACGTTTTGATCAGTTTTTCATGCGCCACTTCAGAATTTCAAAATACTGGCCATTACCAACTTATTAGCCCTTTGGAATTCATACGAGCATGGTTTCGCGAAAAAATGCGATGGTCTTAAATTTTGCACAACGTCTCATTTCGATCGGTTTTTCGTGCACCGTCTCAGAATTTTAAAATACTGGCCATTCCCAACATATTAGCCCATCGGAAGTCGTACTAGCATGGTTTCGCGAAAAAATACGACGGTCATAAACTTTGCGCAAAGTCGTGCACAAAGTCGACTTTCGATCCGTTTTTCATGCACCGTCCAGATATTTCAAAATACTTGCCATTTTCAACGTATTAGCCCATGGGACATCGTACGAGCATGGTTTCATGAAAAAATGCGACGGTCATAAATTTTGCGCAACATCTCCTTTCGAACGGTTTTTCGTGCACCGTCTCAGAAATTTAAAATACTGGCCATTCCCAATGTATTAGCCCATTAGAAGTCGTATAAGCATGGTTTCATGAAAAAACACGACGGTCATAAACTTTGCGTAAAGTCTCGCTTCAATCTATTTTCCGTGCACCGACTCGGAATTTCAAAATACTGGCCATTCCCAACGTATTAGCCCATGGGAAGTCGTACAAGCATGGTTTCGTGAAAAAATGCGACGGTCATAAATTTTGCAATGTCTCGTTTCGATCGGTTTTCTTGCACTATCTCGAATTTCAAAATACTTGCCATTCCTAACGTATTAGCCCATGGGAAGTCGAGCATGGTTTCCGTAAAATGTGATGGTCATAAACTTTGCAAAGTCTCCTTCGATCGGTTTTTCGCACTATCTCGAATTCAAAATACCTGTCATTCCTAACGTATTAGCCCATGGGAAGTCGTACGAGCAAGGTTTCGTGAAAAAAGGCGACAGTCATAAATTTTGTGCAAAGTCTCGTTTTGATCAGTTTTTCATGCACCGTCTCGGAATTTTAAAATATTGGCCATTCCCAACGTATTAGCCCTTGGGAAGTCGTATAAGCATGGTTTCATGAAAAAATGCGATGGTCATAAACTTTGCGCAAAGTCTCGCTTCGATCTATTTTCCGTGCACCGACTTGGAATTTAAAAATACTGGCCATTCCCAAAGTATTAGCCAATGGGAAGTCGTACAAGCATGGTTTCGTGAAAAAATGCGATGGTCACAAATTTTGCTCGAAGTCTCGTTTCGATCGGTTTTTCGTGCACCGTCTCAGAATTTTAAAATTATGGTCATTCCCAACGTATTAGCCCATTGGAAGTCGTACTAGCACGGTTTCACGAAAAAATACGACGGTCATAAACATTACGCAAAGTCGCGCACAAAGTCGAGTTTCGATCAGTTTTTCATGTACCGTGAAGATATTTCAAAATACTTGCCATTCCCAACGTATTAGCCCATGGGAAGTCGTATGAGCATGGTTTCGCTGAAAATGATGGTCATAAACTGCAATGTCGCGCAAAGTCTCGTTCGATCGGTTTTTGCACTATATCGAATTTCAAAATACTGGCCATTCCTAACGTATTAGCCCATGGGAAGTCGTGAGCATGGTTTCATGAAAAATGCGACGGTCATAAATTTTGCAAAGTCTCGTTTTGATCGGTTTTTCGCGCCATCTCGAATTTTAAAATATTGGCCATTCCAACGTATTAGCCCTTGGGAAGTCGTATAAGCATGGTTTCATGAAAATTGCAATGGTCATAAACTTTGCAAAGTCTCGTTTCGATCTATTTTCGCACCGACTCGAATTTCAAAATACTGGCCATTCCCAAAGTATTAGCCCATGGGAAGTCGTAGAAGCATGGTTTCGTGAAAAAGCGACGGTCATAAATTTTGCGCAAAGTCTCGCTTCGATCGGTTTTTGCACTAACTCGAATTTCAAAATACTTGCCATTCCTAACGTATTAGCCCATGGGAAGTCGTATGAGCATGGTTTCGCTATAAAAATGATGGTCATAAACTTTAAAGTCACGCGCAAAGTCTTTCGATCGGTTTTCCGTGCACCGTCATCATTTCAAAATACTGGCCATTCCTAACATATTAGCCCATGGGAAGTCATACTAACATGGTTTCGTGAAAAATGTGGTGGTCATAAATTTTGCGCAAAGTCACATTTTGATCAGTTTTTCGCGCCATTTCGAATTTCAAAATACTGGCCATTCCAACTTATTAGCCCTTTGGAAGTCGTAGGAGCATGGTTTCGAAAAATCGATGGTCATAAATTTTGCGCAATGTTGTTTCGATCGGTTTTCATGCACCGTCTCGAATTTCAAAATACTGGCCATTCCCAACGTATTAGCCCATTGGAAGTCGTATAAGCATGGTTTCACGAAAAATGTGATGGTCATAAACTTTGCGCAAAGTCACGCAAAGTCGCTTTAGATCGATTTTTCATGCACTAAGAATTTCAAAATACTTGCCATTCCCAACGTATTAGCCCATGGGAAGTCGTCGAGCATGGTTTTGTGAAAAATCGACGGTCATAAATTTTGCAAAGTCTCGTTTCGATCGGTTTTCATGCACCATCTCGAATTTAAAATACTAGTCATTCCCAACGTATTAGCCCATTGGAAGTCGTATACGCATGGTTTCATGAAAAAACACGACGGTCATAAACTTTACGCAAAGTCTCGCTTCGATCAATTTTCCGTGCACCGACTCGGAATTTCAAAATACTGGCCATTCCCAACGTATTAGCCCATGTGAAGTCGTACAAGCATGGTTTCGTGAAAAAACGCGACGGTCATGAATTTGGCGCAAAGTCTCGTTTCGATCGGTTTTTCGTGCACTATCTCAGAATTTCAAAATAGTTGTCATTCCTAACGTATTAGCCCATGGGAAGTCGTAGCATGGTTTCGAAAATCGACGGTCATAAATTTTACGCAAAGTCTCGTTTTGATCGGTTTCTCATGCACCGTCTCGGAATTTTAAAATATTGGCCATTCCCAACGTATTAGCCCTTGGGAAGTCGTACGAGCATGGTTTCACGAAAAAATGCGATGGTCATAAATTTTGCGCAACGTCTAGTTTCGATCGGTTTTTCGTGCACCGTCTCAGAATTTCAAAATACTGGTCATTCCCAACGTATTAGCCCATTGGAAGTCGTAGCATGGTTTCAAAAAATCGATGGTCATAAACTTTGCGCAAAGTCGCGCACAAAGTCCAGTTTCGATCAGTTTTTCATGCACCATCAAGATATTTCAAAATACTTGCCATTCTCAACTTATTAGCCCATGGGACATCGTACGAGCATGGTTTCGTGAAAAAATGCGACGGTCATAAATTTTGCAGTCTCGTTTCGATCGGTTTTCATGCACCATCTCGAATTTCAAAATACTTGCCATTCCTAATGTATTAGCCCATGGAAAGTCGTATAAGCATGGTTTCGCTGTACAATGTGATGGTCATAAACTTTGCGCAAAGTCTCGCTTCGATCTATTTTCCGTGCACCGACTCGGAATTTCAAAATACTGGCCATTCCCAACGTATTAGCCCATGGGAAGTCGTACAAGCATGGTTTCGTGAAAAAACGCGATGGTCATGAATTTTGCGCAAAGTCTCGTTTCGATCGGTTTTTCGTGCACTATCTCGGAATTTCAAAATACTTGCCATTCCTAACGTATTAGCCCATGGGAAGTCGTATGAGCACGGTTTAGCTGTAAAATGTGATGGTCATAAACTTTGCGCAAAGTCACGCACAAAGACTCGTTTCGATCTGTTTTTCGTGCACCATTTTGAAATTTCAAAATACTAGCCATTCGTAACGTATTAGCCCATGGGACGTCGTACAAGCATGGTTTCGTGAAAAAATGCGACGGTCATGAATTTTGCGCAAAGTCTCGTTTCGATCGGTTTTTCGTGCACTATCTCGGAATCTCAAAATAGTTGCCATTCCTAACGTATTAGCCCATGGGAAGTCGTATAAGCACGGTTTCGTTGTAAAATGTGATGGTCAAAAACTTTACGCAAAGTCACGCGCAAAGTCTCGCTTCGATCTATTTTCCGTGCACCGACTCGGAATTTCAAAATACTGGCCATTCCCAAAGTATTAGGCAATGATGGTCATAAACTTTGCGCAAAGTCACGGGAAAGTCTCGTTTCGATCGATTTTTCGTGCACTATCTCGGAATTTCAAAATACCAGTCATTCCTAAAGTATTAGCCCATGGGAAGTCATATGAGCAAGTTTTCGTGAAAAAATGCGATAGTCATAAACTTTGCGCAAAGTCTCGTTTTGATCGGTTTTTCATGCACCGTCTCAGAATTTTAAAATATTGGCCATACCCAACGTATTAGCCCTTGGGAAGTCGTATAAGCATTGTTTCATGAAAAAATGCGATAGTCATAAACTTTGCGCAAAGTCTCGCTTCGATCTATTTTCCGTGCACCGACTCGGAATTTCAAAATACTGGCCATTCCCAAACTATTAGCCAATGGGAAGTCGTACAAGCATGGTTTCGTGAAAAAACGCGACGGTCATGAATTTTGCGCAAAGTCTCGTTTTGAACGGTTTTTCGTGCATCATCTCGGAATTTTAAAATACCGGTCATTCCTAACGTATTAGCCCATGGGAAGTATATGAGCATGGTTTCGCCAAAAATCGATGGTCATAAATTTTGCGCAAAGTCTCGTTTTGATCGGTTTTTCATGCACCGTCTCGGAATTTTAAAATATTGGCCATTCCCAACGTATTATCCCGTGGGAAGTCGTACGAGCATGGTTTCGCGAAAATATACGATGGTCATAAATTTTGCGCAACGTCTCGTTTCGATCGGTTTTTCGTGCACCATCTCAGAATTTTAAAATACTGGCCATTCCCAACGTATTAGCCCATTGGAAGTCGTACTAGCACGGTTTCGCGAAAAAATACGACGGTCATAAACTTTGCGCAAAGTCGCGCACAAAGTCGAGTTTCGATCAGTTTTTCATGCACCGTCAAGATATTTCAAAATACTTGCCATTCTCAACGTATTAGCCCATGGGACATCGTACGAGCATGGTTTCATGAAAAAATGCGACGGTCATAAATTTTTGCAACATCTCGTTCGATTGGTTTTTCGTGCACCGTCTCAGAAATTTAAAATACTGGTCATTCCCAACGTATTAGCCCATTGGAAGTTGTACTAGCATGGTTTCATGAAAAAACTGGCCATTCCTAACGTTTTAGCCCATGGGAAGTCGAGCATGGTTTCGGTGGTCATAAATTTTACGCAATGTTTCGTTTCGATCGGTTTTCATGCACCGTCTCGAATTTCAAAATACAGGCCATTCCCAATGTATTAGCCAAAAAGCCGATGGTCATAAACTTTTCGCAAAGTCGCGCACAGTCTCGCTTGATCTATTTTCGTGCAACAACTCGAATTTCAAAATACTGGCCATTCCTAACGTTTTAGCCCATGGGAAGTCGTACGAGCATGGTTTCGCCAAAAATCGACGGTCATAAATTTTACGCAATGTTTCGTTTCGATCGGTTTTCATGCACCGTCTCGAATTTCAAAATACAGGCCATTCCCAATGTATTAGCCCTTGGGAAGTCGTATAAGCATGGTTTCACCAAAAAGCGATGGTCATAAACTTTCGCAAAGTCGCGTCTCGCTTCGATCTATTTTCGTGCAACAACTCGAATTTCAAAATACTGGCCATTCCTAACGTTTTAGCCCATGGGAAGTCATAGCATGGTTTCAAAAATCGACGGTCATAAATTTTACGCAATGTTTCGTTTCGATCAGGTTTTCATGCACCAACTCGGAATTTCAAAATACTGGCCATTCCTAACGTTTTAGCCCATGGGAAGTCGAGCATGGTTTCGCAAAAATCGACGGTCATAAATTTTACAATGTTTCGTTCGATCGGTTTTCATGCACCGTCTCGAATTTCAAAATACAGGCCATTCCCAATGTATTAGCCCTTGGGAAGTCGTATAAGCATGGTTTCACCAAAAAATGCGACGGTCATAAACTTTGCGCAAAGTCACGCACAGTCTCGCTTCGATCTATTTTTCGTGCAACAACTCAGAATTTCAAAATACTGGCCATTCCTAACGTTTTAGCCCATGGGAAGTCGTACGAGCATGGTTTCGCCAAAAATCGGTCATAAATTTTCGCAATGTTTCGTTTCGATCGGTTTTCATGCACCGTCTCGAATTTCAAAATACAGGCCATTCCCAATGTATTAGCCCTTGGGAAGTCGTATAAGCATGGTTTCACCAAAAAGCGATGGTCATAAACTTTGCGCAAAGTCGCGCAGTCTCGCTTCGATCTATTTTTGTGCAACAACTCGAATTTCAAAATACTGGCCATTCCTAACGTTTTAGCCCATGGGAAGTCGTACGAGCATGGTTTCGCCAAAAATCGACGGTCATAAATTTTTACGCAATGTTTCGTTTGATCGGTTTTCATGCACCGTCTCGAATTTCAAAATACAGGCCATTCCCAATGTATTAGCCCTTGGGAAGTCGTATAAGCATGGTTTCACCAAAAAGCGATGGTCATAAACTTTGCGTCTCGCACAGTCTCGCTTCGATCTATTTTTCGTGCAACAACTCGAATTTCAAAATACTGGCCATTCCTAACGTTTTAGCCCATGGGAAGTCGAGCATGGTTTCGCAAAATCGACGGTCATAAATTTTCGCAATGTTTCGTTTGATCGGTTTTCATGCACCGTCTCGAATTTCAAAATACAGGCCATTCCCAATGTATTAGCCCTTGGGAAGTCGTATAAGCATGGTTTCACCAAAAATCGGTCATAAACTTTGCGCAAAGTCGCACAGTCTCGCTTCGATCTATTTTCGTGCAACAACTCGAATTTCAAAATACTGGCCATTCCTAACGTTTTAGCCCATGGGAAGTCGTCGAGCATGGTTTCAAAAATCGACGGTCATAAATTTTACGCAATGTTTCGTTTCGATCGGTTTTCATGCACCGTCTCGAATTTCAAAATACAGGCCATTCCCAATGTATTAGCCCTTGGGAAGTCGTATAAGCATGGTTTCACCAAAAAGCGATGGTCATAAACTTTGCGCAAAGTCGCACAGTCTCGATCTATTTTCGTGCAACAACTCGAATTTCAAAATACTGGCCATTCCTAACGTTTTAGCCCATGGGAAGTCGTACGAGCATGGTTTCGAAAAATCGACGGTCATAAATTTTACGCAATGTTTCGTTTCGATCGGTTTTCATGCACCGTCTCGAATTTCAAAATACAGGCCATTCCCAATGTATTAGCCCTTGGGAAGTCGTATAAGCATGGTTTCACCAAAAAACGCGATGGTCATAAACTTTGCGCAAAGTCGCGCAGTCTCGCTCGATCTATTTTCGTGCAACAACTCGAATTTCAAAATACTGGCCATTCCTAACGTTTTAGCCCATGGGAAGTCGTCGAGCATGGTTTCCAAAAATCGACGGTCATAAATTTTACGCAATGTTTCGTTTCGATCGGTTTTCATGCACCGTCTCGAATTTCAAAATACTGGCCATTCCTAACGTTTTAGCCCATGGGAAGTCCGAGCATGGTTTCGCCAAAAATGCGGTCATAAATTTTCGCAATGTTTCGTTTGATCGGTTTTCATGCACCGTCTCGGAATTTCAAAATACAGGCCATTCCCAATGTATTAGCCCTTGGTAAGTCGTATAAGCATGGTTTCACAAAAAAACACGATGGTCATAAACTTTGCGCAAAGTCGCGCACAGTCTCGTTTCGATCTATTTTTCGTGCAACAACTCGGAATTTCAAAATACTGGCCATTCCTAACGTTTTAGCCCATGGGAAGTCGTACGAGCATGGTTTCATGAAAAAATGCGACGGTCATAAATTTTACGCAATGTTTCGTTTCGATCGGTTTTTCATGCACCGTCTCGGAATTTCAAAATACAGGCCATTCCCAATGTATTAGCCCTTGGGAAGTCGTATAAGCATGGTTTCACCAAAAAACGCGATGGTCATAAACTTTGCGCAAAGTCGCGCACAGTCTCGCTTCGATCTATTTTTCGTGCAACAACTCGGAATTTCAAAATACTGGCCATTCCTAACGTTTTAGCCCATGGGAAGTCATACGAGCAGTCATAAATTTTACGCAATGTTTCGTTTCGATCGGTTTTTCATGCACCGTCTCGGAATTTCAAAATACTGGCCATTCCTAACGTTTTAGCCCATGGGAAGTCATACGAGCATGGTTTCTTCAAAAAATGCGACGGTCATAAATTTTACGCAATGTTTCGTTTCGATAGGTTTTTCATGCACCATCTCGGAATTTCAAAATACAGGCCATTCCCAATGTATTAGCCCTTCGGAAGTCGTATAAGCATGGTTTCAACAAAAAACGCGATGGTCATAAACTTTGCGCAAAGTCGCGCACAGTCTCGCTTCGATCTATTTTTCGTGCAACAACTCGGAATTTCAAAATACTGGCCATTCCTAACGTTTTAGCCCATGGGAAGTCGTACGAGCATGGTTTCGAGATCGGTCATAAATTTTCGCAATGTTTCGTTTCGATCGGTTTTCATGCACCGTCTCGAATTTCAAAATACTGGCCATTCCTAACGTTTTAGCCCATGGGAAGTCATCGAGCATGGTTTCTTCAAAAATCGACGGTCATAAATTTTCGCAATGTTTCGTTTCGATCGGTTTTCATGCACCGTCTCGAATTTCAAAATACAGGCCATTCCCAATGTATTAGCCCTTGGGAAGTCGTATAAGCATGGTTTCAAAAGCGATGGTCATAAACTTTGCGCAAAGTCGCGCACAGTCTCGCTTCGATCTATTTTTCGTGCAACAACTCGGAATTTCAAAATACTGGCCATTCCTAACGTTTTAGCCCATGGGAAGTTGTAGGACCATGGTTTCGCCAAAAAATGCGACGGTCATAAATTTTACGCAATGTTTCGTTTCGATCGGTTTTTCATGCACCGTCTCCGAATTTCAAAATACAGGCCATTCCCAATGTATTAGCCCTTGGGAAGTCGTATAAGCATGGTTTCACCAAAAAACGCGATGGTCATAAACTTTGCGCAAAGTCGCGCACAGTCTCGCTTCGATCTATTTTTCGTGCAACAACTCGGAATTTCAAAATACTGGCCATTCCTACCGTTTTAGCCCACGGGAAGTCATACGAGCATGGTTTCGCCAAAAAATGCGACGGTCATAAATTTTACGCAATGTTTCGTTTCGATCGGTTTTTCATGCACCGTCTCAGAATTTCAAAATACAGTCCATTCCCAATGTATTAGCCCTTGGAAAGTCGTATAAGCACGGTTTCACCAAAAAACGCGACGGTCATAAACTTTGCTCAAAGTCGCGCACAGTCTCGCTTCGATCTATTTTTCGTGCAACAACTCGGAATTTCAAAATACTGTCAATTCCTAACGTTTTAGCCCATGGGAAGTCTTACGAGCATGGTTTCGCCTAAAAATGCGACGGTCACAAATTTTACGCAATGTTTCGTTTCGATCGGTTTTTCATGCACCGTCTCGGAATTTCAAAATACTGGCCATTCCCAATGTATTAGCCCTTCGGAAGTCGTATAAGCATGGTTTCACCAAAAAACGCGATGGTCATAAACTTTGCGCAAAGTCACGCACAGTCTCGCTTCCATCTATTTTTCGTGCAACAACTCGGAATTTTAAAATACTGTCCATTCCTAACGTTTTAGCCCATGAGAAGTCGTACGAGCAAGGTTTCCAAAAATCGGTCATAAATTTTACGCAATGTTTCGTTTGATCGGTTTTCATGCACCGTCTCGAATTTCAAAATACTGGCCATTCCTAATGTTTTAGCCCATGGGAAGTCATACGAGCATGGTTTCACCAAAAAATGCGACTGTCATAAATTTTCAATGTTTCGCTTCGATCGGTTTTCATGCACCGTCTCGAATTTCAAAATACAGGCCATTCCCAATGTATTAGCCCTTGGGAAGTCGTATAAGCATGGTTTCACCAAAAAGCGATGGTCATAAACTTTGCAAGTCGCGCAGTCTCGCTTCGATCTATTTTCGTGCAACAACTCGAATTTCAAAATACTGGCCATTCCTAACGTTTTAGCCCATGGGAAGTCGTAAGCATGGTTTCCAAAAATCGGTCATAAATTTTACAATGTTTCGTTTCGATCGGTTTTCATGCACCAACTCGGAATTTCAAAATACTGGACATTCCTAACGTTTTAGCCCATGGAAAGTCGTACGAGCATGGTTTCGCAAAAAAATGCGACGGTCATAAATTTTACGCAATGTTTCATTTCGATCGGTTTTTCATGCACCGTCTCAGAATTTCAAAATACAGGCCATTCCCAATATATTAGCCCTTGGGAAGTCGTATAAGCATGGTTTCACCAAAAAATGCGACGGTCATAAACTTTGCGCACAGTCTCGCTTCGATCTATTTTTCGTGCAACAACTCGGAATTTCAAAATACTGGCCATTCCTAACGTTTTAGCCCATGGGAAGTCGTACGAGCATGGTTTCGCCAAAAAATGCGACGGTCAGAAATTTTACGTAATGTTTCGTTTCCATCGGTTTTTCATGCACCGTCTCGGAATTTCAAAATACACGCCATTCCCAATGTATTAGCCCTTGGGAGGGCGTATAAGCATGGTTTCACCAAAAAACGCGGTGGTCATGAACTTTGCGCAAAGTCGCGCACAGTCTCGCTTCGATCTATTTTTCGTGCAACAACTCGGAATTTCAAAATACTGGACATTCCTACCGTTTTAGCGCATGGAAATCCGTACGAGCATGGTTTCGCCAAAAAATGCGACGGTCATAAATTTTACGCAATGTTTCGTTTCGATCGGTTTTTCATGCACCGTCTCGGAATTTCAAAATACACTCCATTCCCAATGTATTAGCCCTTGGGAAGTCGTATAAGCACGGTTTCACCAAAAAACGCGATGGTCATAAACATTGCGCAAAGTCGCGCACAGTCTCGCTTCGATCTATTTTTCGTGCAACAACTCGGAATTTTTAAATACTGGCTATTCCTAACGTTTTAGCCCATGGGAAGTCGTACGAGCATGGTTTTGGAAAAAAATGCGATGGTCATAAATTTTACGCAATGTTTCGTTTCGATCGGTTTTTCATGCACCGTCTCGGAATTTCAAAATACTGGCCATTCCTAACGTTTTAGCCCATGGGAAGTCGTACGAGCATGGTTTCGCCAAAAAATGCGACAGTCATAAATTTTGCTCGAAGTCTCGTTTTGATCGGTTTTTCATGCACCGTCTCGGAATTTCAAAATACAGGCCATTCCCAATGTATTAGCCCTTGGGAAGTCGTATAAGCATGGTTTCACCAAAAAACGCGATGGTCATAAACTTTGCGCAAAGTCGCGCACAGTTACGCTTTGATCTATTTTTCGTGCAACAACTCGGAATTTCAAAATACTGGCCATTCCTAACGTTTTAGCCCATGGGAAGTCATACGAGCATGGTTTCGCCAAAAAATGCGACGGTCATAAATTTTACGCAATGTTTCGTTTCGATCGGTTTTTCATGCACCGTCTCGGAATTTCAAAATACAGGCCATTCCCAATGTATTAGCCCTTGGGAAGTCGTATAAGCATGGTTTCACCAAAAAACGCGATGGTCATAAACTTTGCGCAAAGTCACGCACAGTCTCGCTTCGATCTATTTTTCGTGCAACAACTCAGAATTTCAAAATACTGGCCATTCCTAACGTTTTAGCCCATGGGAAGTCGTACGAGCATGGTTTCGCCAAAAAATGCGACGGTCATAAATTTTACGCAATGTTTCGTTTCGATCGGTTTTTCATGCACCGTCTCGGAATTTCAAAATACTGGCCATTCCTAACGTTTTAGCCCATTGGAAGTCATACGAGCATGGTTTCTTCAAAAAATGCGACGGTCATAAATTTTACGCAATGTTTCGTTTCGATCGGTTTTCATGCACCGTCTCGGAATTTCAAAATACAGGCCATTCCCAATGTATTAGCCCTTGGGAAGTCGTATAAGCATGGTTTCAACAAAAAACGCGATGGTCATAAACTTTGCGCAAAGTCGCGCACAGTCTCGCTTCGATCTATTTTTCGTGCAACAACTCGGAATTTCAAAATAATGGACATTCCTAACGTTTTAGCCCATGGGAAGTCGTACGAGCATGGTTTCGCCAAAAAATGTGGCGGTCATAAATTTTACGCAATGTTTCGTTTCGATCGGTTTTTCATGCACCGTCTCGGAATTTCAAAATACTGGCCATTCCTAACGTTTTAGCCCATGGGAAGTCATACGAGCATGGTTTCTTCAAAAAATGCGACGGTCATAAATTTTACGCAATGTTTCGTTTCGATCGGTTTTTCATGCACCGTCTCGGAATTTCAAAATACAGGCCATTCCCAATGTATTAGCCCTTGGGAAGTCGTATAAGCATGGTTTCACCAAAAAACGCGATGGTCATAAACTTTGCGCAAAGTCGCGCACAGTCTCGCTTCGATCTATTTTTCGTGCAACAACTCGGAATTTCAAAATACTGGCCATTCCTAACGTTTTAGCCCATGGGAAGTCGTACGAGCATGGTTTCGCCAAAAAATGCGACGGTCATAAATTTTACGCAATGTTTCGTTTCGATCGGTTTTTCATGCACCGTCTCAGAATTTCAAAATACAGGCCATTCCCAATGTATTAGCCCTTGGGAAGTCGTATAAGCATGGTTTCACCAAAAAACGCGATGGTCATAAACTTTGCGCAAAGTCGCGGAATTTTTCGTGCAACAACTCGGAATTTCAAAATACTGGCCATTCCTAACGTTTTAGCCCATGGGAAGTCATACGAGCATGGTTTCGCCAAAAAATGCGACGGTCATAAATTTTACGCAATGTTTCGTTTCGATCGGTTTTTCATGCACCGTCTCGGAATTTCAAAATACAGTCCATTCCCAATGTATTAGCCCTTGGGAAGTCGTATAAGCATGGTTTCACCAAAAAACGCGACGGTCATAAACTTTGCGCAAAGTCGCGCACAATCTATTTTTCGTGCAACAACTCGGTATTTCAAAATACTGGACATTCCTAACGTTTTAGCCCATGGGAAGTCTTACGAGCATGGTTTCGCCAAAAAATGCGACGGTCATAAATTTTACGCAATGTTTCGTTTCGATCGGTTTTTCATGCACCGTCTCGGAATTTCAAAATACTGGCCATTCCCAATGTATTAGCCCTTGGGAAGTCGTATAAGCATGGTTTCACCAAAAATGCGATGGTCATAAACTTTGCACAAAGTCGCGCAGTCTCGCTTCGATCTATTTTCGTGCAACAACTCGGAATTTCAAAATACTGGCCATTCCTAACGTTTTAGCCCATGGGAAGTCGTACGAGCATGGTTTCCAAAAATCGACGGTCATAAATTTTACGCAATGTTTCGTTTCGATCGGTTTTTCATGCACCGTCTCGGAATTTCAAAATACTGGCCATTCCCAACGTATTAGCCCTTGGGAAGTCATAAGCATGGTTTCACATCGACGGTCATAAACTTTTAAATGTTTCCTTTGATCGGTTTTCATGCCGTCGAATTTCAAAATACAGGCCATTCCTAATGTATTAGCCATGGGAAGTCGTATAAGCATGGTTTCACCAAAAATGGTCATAAACTTTCGCAAAGTCGCTTCGCGATCTATTTTCATGCAACAACTCGAATTTCAAAATACTGGCCATTCCTAACGTTTTAGCCCATGGGAAGTCGTATAAGCATGGTTTCAAAAATCGACGGTCATAAATTTTACGCAATGTTTCGTTTCGATCGGTTTTCATGCAACAACTCGAATTTCAAAATACTGGCCATTCCTAACGTTTTAGCCCATGGGAAGTCGTACGAGCATGGTTTCGCAAAAAATCGACGGTCATAAATTTTACGCAATGTTTCGTTTCGATCGGTTTTCATGCACCGTCTCGAATTTCAAAATACAGGCCATTCCCAATGTATTAGCCCTTGGGAAGTCGTATAAGCATGGTTTCACCAAAAATGCGGTCATAAACTTTGCGCAAAGTCGCAGTCTCGCTTCGATCTATTTTCGTGCAACAACTCGAATTTCAAAATACTGGCCATTCCTAACGTTTTAGCCCATGGGAAGTCACGAGCATGGTTTCCCAAAAATCGACGGTCATAAATTTTACGCAATGTTTCGTTTTGATCGGTTTTGCATGCACCGTCTCGGAATTTCAAAATACTGGCTATTCCCAATGTATTAGCCCTTGGGAAGTCGTATAAGCATGGTTTCACAAAAACGCGATGGTCATAAACTTTGCGCAAAGTTGCGCGCACAATCTCGCTTCGATCTATTTTTCGTGCAACGACTCAGAATTTCAAAACACTGGCCATTCCTAATGTTTTAGCCCATGGGAAGTCGTACGAGCATGGTTTCGCGAAAAAATGCGACGGTCATAAATTTTACGCAATGTTTCGTTTCGATCGGTTTTTCATGCACCGTCTCAGAATTTCAAAATACTGGTCATTCCCAACGTATTAGCCCATTGGAAGTCGTATAAGCATGGTTTCACCAAAAAATGCGATGGTCATAAACTTTGCGTAAAGTCGTGCTGTCTCGCGTTGATCTATTTTTCGTGCAACAACTCGGAATTTCAAAATACTGGCCATTCCTAACGTTTTAGCCCATGGGAAGTCGTACGAGCATGGTTTCGCCAAAAAATGCGACGGTCATAAATTTTACGCAATGTTTCGTTTCGATCGGTTTTTCATGCACCGTCTCGGAATTTCAAAATACTGGCCATTCCTAACGTTTTCGCCCATGGGAAGTCGTATAAGCTTGGTTTCACCAAAAAATGCGACGGTCATAAATTTTACGCAAAGTCGCGCACAGTCTCGCTTCGATCTATTTTTCGTGCAACAACTCAGAATTTCAAAATACTGGCCATTCCTAACGTTTTAGCCCATGGGAAATCGAGCATGGTTTCGCAAAAATCGACGGTCATAAATATTACGCAATGTTTCGTTTCGATCGTTTTTTCATGCACCGTCTCGGAATTTCAAAATACTGGCCATTCCCAATGTATTAGCCCTTGGGAAGTCGTATAAGCATGGTTTCACCAAAAAGCGATGGTCATAAACTTTGCAAAGTCGCACCGCTTCGATCTATTTTTCGTGCAACAACTCGGAATTTCAAAATACTGGCCATTCCTAACGTTTTAGCCCATGGGAAGTCGTACGAGCATGGTTTCGCCAAAAAATGCGACGGTCATAAATTTTACACAATGTTTCGTTTCGATCGGTTTTTCATGCACCGTCTCGGAATTTCAAAATACAGTCCATTCCCAATGTATTAGCCCTTGGGAAGTCGTATAAGCTTGGTTTCACCAAAAAACGCGATGGTCATAAACTTTGCGCAAAGTCGCGCACGCTTCGATCTATTTTTTCGTGCAACAACTCGGAATTTCAAAATACTGGCCATTCCTAACGTTTTAGCCCATGGGAAATCGTACGAGCATGGTTTCGCCAAAAAATATGACGGTCATAAATTTTACGCAATGTTTCGTTTCGATCGGTTTTTCATGCACCGTCTCGGAATTTCAAAATACAGGCCATTCCCAATGTATTAGCCCTTGGGAAGTCGTATAAGCATGGTTTCACCAAAAAACGCGATGGTCATAAACTTTGCGCAAAGTCGCGCACAGTCTCGCTTCGATCTATTTTTCGTGCAACAACTCGGAATTTCAAAATACTGGCCATTCCTATTGTTTTAGCCCATGGGAAGTCGTACGAGCATGGTTTCGCCAAAAAATGCGACGGTCATAAATTTTACGCAATGTTTCGTTTCGATCGGTTTTCATGCACCGTCTCGAATTTCAAAATACAGGCCATTCCCAATGTATTAGCCCTTGGGAAGTCGTATAAGCATGGTTTCACCAAAAATGCGATGGTCATAAACTTTGCGCAAAGTCGCGCACAGTCTCGCTTCGATCTATTTTTCGTGCAACAACTCGGAATTTCAAAATACTGGCCATTCCTAACGTTTTAGCCCATGGGAAGTCGTACGAGCATGGTTTCGCCAAAAAATGTGGTGGTCATAAATTTTACGCAATGTTTCGTTTCGATCGGTTTTTCATGCACCGTCTCGGAATTTCAAAATACAGGCCATTCCCAATGTATTAGCCCTTGGGAAGTCGTATAAGCATGGTTTCACCAAAAAACGCGATGGTCATAAACTTTTCGCGCAGTCTCGCTTCGATCTATTTTTCGTGCAACAACTCGAATTTCAAAATACTGGCCATTCCTAACGTTTTAGCCCATGGGAAGTCGTAGCATGGTTTCACCAAAATCGACGGTCATAAATTTTCGCAATGTTTCGTTTCGATCGGTTTTCATGCAACAACTCGAATTTCAAAATACTGGCCATTCCTAACGTTTTAGCCCATGGGAAGTCGTATGAGCATGGTTTCACCAAAAATCGGGTCATAAATTTTCGCAATGTTTCGTTTCGATCGGTTTTCATGCACCGTCTCGAATTTCAAAATAGGCCATTCCCAAAGTATTAGCCCTTGGGAAGTCGTATAAGCATGGTTTCACCAAAAATCGACGGTCATAAACTTTGCAAAGTCGCACAGTCTCGCTTGATCTATTTTCGTGCAACAACTCGAATTTCAAAATACTGGCCATTCCTAACGTTTTAGCCCATGGGAAGTCGTACATGGTTTCGCCAAAAATCGGTCATAAATTTTCGCAATGTTTCGTTTCGATCGGTTTTCATGCACCGTCTCGAATTTCAAAATACAGGCCATTCCCAATGTATTAGCCCTTGGGAAGTCGTATAAGCATGGTTTCACCAAAAGCGATGGTCATAAACTTTGCGCAAAGTCACGCGATCTATTTTTCGTGCAACAACTCGGAATTTCAAAATATTGGCCATTCCTAACGTTTTCGCCCATGGGAAGTCGTACGAGCTTGGTTTCGCCAAAAAATGCGACGGTCATAAATTTTACGCAATGTTTCGTTTCGATCGATTTTTCATGCACCATCTCGGAATTTCAAAATACTTGCCATTCCTAACGTTTTAGCCCATGGGAAGTCGTACGAGCTTGGTTTCGCCAAAAAATGCGACGGACATAAATTTTACGCAATGTTTCGTTTCGATCGGTTTTTCATGCACCGTATCGGAATTTCAAAATACAGGCCATTCCCAATGTATTAGCCCATTGGAAGTCGTATAAGCATGGTTTCACCAAAACGGTCATAAACTTTGCAAAGTCGTCTCGATCTATTTTTCGTGCAACAACTCGAATTTCAAAATACTGGCCATTCCTAACGTTTTAGCCCATGGGAAGTCGTACGAGCATGGTTTCGCAAAAATCGACGGTCATAAATTTTCGCAATGTTTCGTTTCGATCGGTTTTCATGCACCGTCTCGAATTTCAAAATACAGGCCATTCCCAATGTATTAGCCCTTGGGAAGTAGTATAAGCATGGTTTCACCAAAAAGCGATGGTCATAAACTTTGCGCAAAGTCGCGCAGTCTCGCTTGATCTATTTTTCGGAATTTCAAAATACTGGCCATTCCTAACGTTTTAGCCCATGGGAAGTCGTACAAGCATGGTTTCGCCAAAAAATGCGACGGTCATAAATTTTACGCAATGTTTCGTTTCGATCGGTTTTTCATGCACCGTCTCGGAATTTCAAAATACAGGCCATTCCCAATGTATTAGCCCTTGGGAAGTCGTATAAGCATGGTTTCACCAAAAAAGGCGACGGTCATAAACTTTGCGCAAAGTCGCGCACAGTCTCGCTTCGATCTATTTTTCGTGCAACAACTCGGAATTTCAAAATACTGGCCATTCCTAACGTTTTCGCCCATGGGAAGTCGTACGAGCATGATTTCGCCAAAAAATGCGACGGTCATAAATTTTACGCAATGTTTCGTTTCGATCGGTTTTTCATGCACCATCTCGGAATTTCAAAATACTGGCCATTCCTAACGTTTTAGCCCATGGGAAGTCGTACGAGCATGGTTTCGCCAAAAAATGCGACGGTCATAAATTTTACGCAATGTTTCGTTTCGATCGGTTTTTCATGCACCGTCTCGGAATTTCAAAATACAGGCCATTCCCAATGTATTAGCCCTTGGGAAGTCGTATAAGCATGGTTTCACCAAAAAACGCGACGGTCATAAACTTTGCGCAAAGTCGCGCACAGTCTCGCTTCGATCTATTTTTCGTGCAACAACTCGGAATTTCAAAATACTGGCCATTCCTAACGTTTTAGCCCATACGTAAAATTTGACGGTCATAAATTTTACGCAATGTTTCGTTTCGATCGGTTTTTCATGCACCATCTCGGAATTTCAAAATACTGGCCATTCCTAACGTTTTAGCCCATGGGAAGTCGTACGAGCATGGTTTCGCCAAAAAATGCGACGGTCATAAATTTTACACAATGTTTCGTTTCGATCGGTTTTTCATGCACCGTCTCGAATTTCAAAATACAGGCCATTCCCAATGTATTAGCCCTTGGGAAGTCGTATAAGCATGGTTTCACCAAAAAGCGATGGTCATAAACTTTGCGCAAAGTCGCGCACAGTCTCGCTTGATCTATTTTCGTGCAACAACTCGGAATTTCAAAATACTGGCCATTCCTAACGTTTTATCCCATGGGAAGTCGTACGAGCATGGTTTCGCGCAAAAATGCGACGGTCATAAATTTTACGCAATGTTTCGTTTCGATCGGTTTTCATGCACCGTCTCGAATTTCAAAATACAGGCCATTCCCAATGTATTAGCCCTTGGGAAGTCGTATAAGCATGGTTTCACCAAAAAGCGATGGTCATAAACTTTGCAAAGTCGCACAGTCTCGCTTGATCTATTTTCGTGCAACAACTCGAATTTCAAAATACTGGCCATTCCTAACGTTTTAGCCCATGGGAAGTCGTCGAGCATGGTTTGCCAAAAATCGACGGTCATAAATTTTACGCAATGTTTCGTTTCGATCGGTTTTCATGCACCGTCTCGAATTTCAAAATACAGGCCATTCCCAATGTATTAGCCCTTGGGAAGTCGTATAAGCATGGTTTCACCAAAAATCGATGGTCATAAACTTTGCAAAGTCGCACAGTCTCGCTTCGATCTATTTTTTCGTGCAACAACTCAGAATTTCAAAATACTGGCCATTCCTAACGTTTTAGCCCATGGGAAGTCGTACGAGCATGGTTTCGCCAAAAAATGCGACGGTCATAAATTTTACGCAATGTTTCGTTTCGATCGGTTTTTCATGCACCGTCTCGAATTTCAAAATACAGGCCATTCCCAATGTATTAGCCCTTGGGAAGTCGTATAAGCATGGTTTCACCAAAAAACGCGATGGTCATAAACTTTGCGCAAAGTCGCGCACAGTCTCGCTTCGATCTATTTTTCGTGCAACAACTCGGAATTTCAAAATACTGGCCATTCCTAACGTTTTAGCCCATGGGAAGTCGTACGAGCATGGTTTCGCCAAAAAATGCGACGGTCATAAATTTTACGCAATGTTTCGTTTCGATCGGTTTTTCATGCACCGTCTCGGAATTTCAAAATACTGGCCATTCCTAACGTTTTAGCCCATGGGAAGTCGTACGAGCATGGTTTCGCCAAAAAATGCGACGGTCATAAACTTTGCGCAAAGTCTCGTTTCGATCTATTTTTCGTGCAACAACTCGGAATTTCAAAATACTGGCCATTCCTAACGTTTTAGCCCATGGGAAGTCGTACGAGCATGGTTTCGCCAAAAAATGCGACGGTCATAAATTTTACACAATGTTTCGTTTCGATCGGTTTTTCATGCACCGTCTCGGAATTTCAAAATACAGGCCATTCCCAATGTATTAGCCCTTGGGAAGTCGTATAAGCATGGTTTCACCAAAAAACGCGATGGTCATAAACTTTGCGCAAAGTCGCGCACAGTCTCGATCTATTTTTCGTGCAACAACTCGGAATTTCAAAATACTGGCCATTCCTAACGTTTTAGCCCATGGGAAGTCGTACGAGCATGGTTTCATGAAAAAATGCGACGGTCATAAATTTTACGCAATGTATTAGCCATTGGTTTCACCTGATGGTCATAAATTCATGCATCGATCTTTTCGTGCAATTTCAAAATACAGGCCATTCCCAATGTATTAGCCATTGGGAAGTCGTATAAGCATGGTTTCACCAAAAAAGGCGATGGTCATAAACTTTGCAAAAAGTCGCTTCGATCTATTTTTCGTGCAACAACTCGGAATTTCAAAATACTGGCCATTCCTAACGTTTTAGCTCATGGGAAGTCGTACGAGCATGGTTTCACCAAAAAATACGACGGTCATCAATTTTACGTAATGTTTCGTCTCGATCGGTTTTTCATGCAACGTCTCGGAATTTCAAAATACAGGCCATTCCCAATGTATTACCCTTGGGAAGTCGTATAAGCATGGTTTCACCAAAAAACGCGATGGTCATAAACTTTGCACAAAGTCGCGCGCAGTCTCGCTGCGATCTATATTTCGTGCAACAACTCGGAATTTCAAAATACTGGCCATTCCTAACGTTTTAGCCCATGGAAAGTCGTACGAGCATGGTTTCGCCAAAAAATGCGACGGTCATAAATTTTACGCAATGTTTCGTTTCGATCGGTTTTTCATGCACCGTCTCGGAATTTCAAAATACAGGCCATTCCCAATGTATTAGCCCTTGGGAAGTCGTATAAGCATGGTTTCACCAAAAAACACGATGGTCATAAACTTTGCAAAGTCGCGCAGTCTCGCTTCGATCTATTTTTGCAACAACTCGAATTTCAAAATACTGGCCATTCCTAACGTTTTACCCCACGGGAAGTCGTACGAGCATGGTTTCGGCAAAAAATGCGACGGTCATAAATTTTACGCAAAGTTTCGTTTCGATCAGTTTTTCATGCACCGTCTCGGAATTTCAAAATACAGTCCATTCCCAATGTATTAGCCCTGGGGAACTCGTATAAGCATGGTTTCACCAAAAAGCGATGGTCATAAACTTTGCGCAAAG
The DNA here is from genome assembly GCA_021527575.1 of Ensete glaucum. Taxonomy (NCBI): domain Eukaryota; kingdom Viridiplantae; phylum Streptophyta; class Magnoliopsida; order Zingiberales; family Musaceae; genus Ensete; species Ensete glaucum. The sequence continues at coordinate 40,354 of JAHSUZ010000047.1, forward strand.
TCGCGCACAGTCTCGCTTCGATCTATTTTTCGTGCAACAACTCAGAATTTCAAAATACTGGCCATTCCTAACGTTTTAGCCCATGGGAAGTCGTACGAGCATGGTTTCGCGAAAAAATGCGACGGTCATAAATTTTACGCAATGTTTCGTTTCGATCGGTTTTTCATGCACCGTCTCGGAATTTCAAAATACTGGCCATTCCTAACGTTTTCGCCCATGGGAAGTCGTACGAGCATGGTTTCGCCAAAAAATGCGACGGTCATAAACTTTGCGCAAAGTCTCGCTTCGATCTATTTTTCGTGCAACAACTCGGAATTTCAAAATACTGGCCATTCCTAACGTTTTAGCCCATGGGAAGTCGTACGAGCATGGTTTCGCCAAAAAATGCGACGGTCATAAATTTTACGCAATGTTTCGTTTCGATCGGTTTTTCATGCACCGTCTCGGAATTTCAAAATACTGGCCATTCCCAACGTATTAGCCCATGGGAAGTCGTACGAGCATGGTTTCGCCAAAAAATGCGACGGTCATAAATTTTGCGCAAAGTCGCGCACAGTCTCGCTTCGATCTATTTTCGTGCAACAACTCGGAATTTCAAAATACTGGCCATTCCTAACGTTTTAGCCCATGGGAAGTCGTACGAGCATGGTTTCGCCAAAAAATGCGATGGTCATAAATTTTACGCAATGTTTCGTTTCGATCGGTTTTTCATGCACCGTCTCGGAATTTCAAAATACAGGCCATTCCCAATGTATTAGCCCTTGGGAAGTCGTATAAGCATGGTTTCACCAAAAAACGCGATGGTCATAAACTTTGCGCAAAGTCGCGCACAGTCTCGCTTCGATCTATTTTTCGTGCAACAACTCAGAATTTCAAAATACTGGCCATTCCTAACGTTTTAGCCCATGGGAAGTCGTACGAGCATGGTTTCGCCAAAAAATGCGACGGTCATAAATTTTACGTAATGTTTCATTTCCATCGGTTTTTCATGCACCGTCTCGGAATTTCAAAATACTGGCCATTCCCAATGTATTAGCCATTGGGAAGTCGTATAAGCATGGTTTCACCAAAAAACGCGATGGTCATAAACATTGCGCAAAGTCGCGCACACCGCTTCGATCTATTTTTCGTGCAACAACTCGGAATTTCAAAATACTGGCCATTCCTAACGTTTTAGCCCATGGGAAGTCGTACGAGCATGGTTTCGCCAAAAAATGCGACGGTCATAAATTTTACACAATGTTTCGTTTCGATCGGTTTTTCATGCACCGTCTCGGAATTTCAAAATACAGTCCATTCCCAATGTATTAGCCCTTGGGAAGTCGTATAAGCATGGTTTCACCAAAAAACGCGACGGTCATAAACTTTGCGCAAAGTCGCGCACAGTCTCGCTTCGATCTATTTTTCGTGCAACAACTCGGAATTTCAAAATACTGGACATTCCTGACGTTTTAGCCCATGGAAAGTCGTACGAGCATGGTTTCGCCAAAAAATGTGACGGTCATAAATTTTACGCAATGTTTCGTTTCGATCGGTTTTTCATGCACCGTCTCGGAATTTCAAAATACAGGCCATTCCCAATGTATTAGCCCTTGGGAAGTCGTATAAGCATGGTTTCACCAAAAAACGCGACGGTCATAAACTTTGCGCAAAGTCGCGCAGTCTCGCTTCGATCTATTTTTCGTGCAACAACTCGGAGTTTCAAAATACTGGCCATTCCTAACGTTTTACCCCATGGGAAGTCGTACGAGCATGGTTTCGGCAAAAAATGCGACGGTCATAAATTTTACGCAAAGTTTCGTTTCGATCGGTTTTTCATGCACCGTCTCGGAATTTCAAAATACAGTCCATTCCCAATGTATTAGCCCTTGGGAAGTCGTATAAGCATGGTTTCACACAAAAATTAGCCTGTCATAAACTTTGCGCAAAGTCGCGCACAGTCTCGCTTCGATCTATTTTTCGTGCAACAACTCGGAATTTCAAAATACTGGCCATTCCTAACGTTTTAGCCCATGGAAAGTCGTACAAGCATGGTTTCGCCAAAAAATGTGGTGGTCATAAATTTTACGCAATGTTTCGTTTCGATCGGTTTTTCATGCACCGTCTCGGAATTTCAAAATACAGGCCATTCCCAATGTATTAGCCCTTGGGAAGTCGTATAAGCATGGTTTCACCAAAAAAGCCGACGGTCATAAACTTTGCGCAAAGTCGCGCACAGTCTCGCTTCGATCTTTTTTCGTGCAACAACTCGGAATTTCAAAATACTGGCCATTCCTAACGTTTTAGCCCATGGGAAGTCGTAGCATGGTTTCAAAAATCGACGGTCATAAATTTTACGTAATGTTTCATTTCCATCGGTTTTTCATGCACCGTCTCGGAATTTCAAAATACTGGCCATTCCCAATGTATTAGCCATTGGGAAGTCGTATAAGCATGGTTTCACCAAAAAACGCGATGGTCATAAACTTTCAAAGTCGCGCACAGTCTCGCTTGATCTATTTTCGTGCAACAACTCGGAATTTCAAAATACTGGCCATTCCTAACGTTTTCGCCCATGGGAAGTCGTACGAGCATGGTTTCGCTAAAATATGCGACGGTCATAAATTTTACGCAATGTTTCATTTCGATCGGTTTTTCATGCACCATCTCGGAATTTCAAAATACAGGCCATTCCCAATGTATTAGCCCTTGGGAAGTCGTATAAGCATGGTTTCACCAAAAAACGCGACGGTCATAAACTTTGCGCAAAGTCGCGCATAGTCTCGCTTCGATCTATTTTTCGTGCAACAACTCGGAATTTCAAAATACTGGCCATTCCTAACGTTTTAGCCCATGGGAAGTCGTACGAGCATGGTTTCGCCAAAAAATGCGACGATCTATTTTTCGTGCACCGACTCGGAATTTCAAAATACTGGCCATTCCCAAAGGATTAGCCCATGGGAAGTCGTACAAGCATGGTTTCGTGAAAAAACGTGACGGTCATGAATTTTGCGCAAAGTCTCGTTTCGATCGGTTTTTCGTGCACCGTCTCAGAATTTTCAAATACTTGCCATTCCTAACGTATTAGCCCATGGGAAGTCGTATGAGCATGGTTTCGCTGCAAAAAATGATGGTCATAAACTTTGCGCAAAGTCACGCAAAGTCTCATTCGATCGTTTCGTGCAACTCGAATTTTAAAATACCTGTCATTCCTAACATATTAGCCCATGGGAAGTCGTACAAACAAGGTTTCGTGAAAAAATGCGACACTCATAAATTTTACGCAAAGTCTCGTTTTGATCGGTTTTTCATGCAACATCTCCGAATTTTAAAATACTGGCCATTCCCAACGTCCATTGGAAGTCGTACTAGCACGGTTTCGCGAAAAAATACGACGGTCATAAACTTTGCGCAAAGTCGTGCACAAAGTCGAGTTTCGATCAGTTTTTCATGCACCGTCAAGATATTTCAAAATACTTGCCATTCCCAACGTATTAGCCCATGGGACATCGTACGAGCATGGTTTCGTGAAAAAATGCGATGGTCATAAATTTTGCGCAACGTCTCGTTTCGATCGGTTTTTCGTGCACCGTCTCAGAAATTTAAAATACTGGTCATTCCCAACGTATTAGCCCATTGGAAGTCGTATAAGCATGGTTTCATGAAAAAACGCGACGGTCATAAACTTTGCGTAAAGTCTCGCTTCGATCTATTTTCCGTGCACCGACTCGGAATTTTAAAATATTGGCCATTCCCTACGTATTAGCCCTTGGGAAGTCGTACAAGCATGGTTTCGTGAAAAAACGCGACGGTCATGAATTTTGCGCAAAGTCTCGTTTCGATCGGTTTTCATGCATCTCGGAATTTCAAAATACTTGCCATTCCTAACGTATTAGCCCATGTGACGTCGTATGAGCACGGTTTCGCTGTAAAATGTGATGGTTATAAACTTTGCGCAAAGTCACGCACAAAGTCTCATTTTGTCGTGCACTATCTCGGAATTTCAAAATACCTATCATTCCTAACGTATTTGCCCATGGGAAGTCGTACATGCAGGGTTTCGTGAAAAAATGCGACAGTCATAAATTTTGCACAAAGTCACGCGCAAAGTCTCGTTTCGATCGGTTTTTCGTGCACTATCTCGGAATTTCAAAATACCTGTCATTCCTAACGTATTAGCCCATGGGAAGTCGTACAAGCATGGTTTCGTGAAAAAACGCGACGGTCATGAATTTTGCGCAAAGTCTCGTTTCGATCGGTTTTTCGTGCACTATCTCGGAATTTCAAAATACTTGCCATTCCTAACGTATTAGCCCATGGGACGTCGTATGAGCACGGTTTCGCTGTAAAATGTGATGGTTATAAACTTTGCGCAAAGTCACGCACAAAGTCTCATTTTTTCGTGCACTATCTCGGAATTTCAAAATACTTGTCATTCCTAACGTATTAGCCCATGGGAAGTCGTATGAGCATGGTTTCGCTGTAAAATGTGATGGTCATAAACTTTGCGCAAAGTCACGCGCAAAGTCTCGTTTCGATCGGTTTTTCGTGCACTATCTCGGAATTTCAAAATACTTGTCATTCCTAACGTATTAGCCCATGGGAAGTCGTACGAGCAAGGTTTCGTGAAAAAATGCGACAGTCATAAATTTTGCGCAAAGTCTCGTTTTGATCGGTTTTTCATGCACCGTCTCGGAATTTTAAAATATTGGCCATTCCCAACGTATTAGCCCTTGGGAAGTCGTACGAGCATGGTTTCGCGAAAAAATGTGATGGTCATAAATTTTGCGCAACGTCTCGTTTCGATCGGTTTTTCGGGCATCGTCTTAGAATTTTAAAAAACTGGCCATTCCTAACGTATTAGCCCATTGGAAGTCGTACTAGCACGGTTTCGCGAAAAAATACGACGGTCATAAACTTTGCGCAAACTCGCGCACAAAGTCGAGTTTCGATCAGTTTTTCATGCACCGTCAAGATATTTCAAAATACTTGCCATTCTCAACGTATTAGCCCATGGGACATCGTACGAGCATGGTTTCGTGAAAAAATGCGACGGTCATAAATTTTTCGCAACGTCTCGTTTCGATCAGTTTTTCGTGCAGCGTCTCAGAAATTTAAAATACTAGTCATTCCCAACGTATTAGCCCATTGGAAGTCGTATAAGCATGGTTTCATGAAAAAACGCGACGGTCATAAACTTTGTGCAAAGTCTCGCTTCGATCTATTTTCCGTGCACCGACTCGGAATTTCAAAATACTGGCCATTCCCAACGTATTAGCCCATGGGAAGTCGTACAAGCATGGTTTCGTGAAAAAACGCGACGGTCATGAATTTTGCGCAAAGTCTCGTTTCGATCGATTTTTCGTGCACTATCTCGGAATTTCAAAATACTTGTCATTCCTAACGTATTAGCCCATGGGAAGTCGTATGAGCACGGTTTCACTGTAAAATGTGATGGTCATAAACTTTGCGCAAAGTCACGCGCAAAGTCTTGTTTCGATCGGTTTTTCGTGCACTATCTCGGAATTTCAAAATACCTGTCATTCCTAACGTGCCCATGGGAAGTCGTACGAGCAAGGTTTCGTGAAAAAACGTGACCGTCATAAACTTGGTGCAAAGTCTTGCTTCGATCTATTTTCCGTGCACCGACTTGGAATTTCAAAATACTGGCCATAAACTTTGCACAAAGTCACGCACAAAGTCACGCACAAAGTCGTGTTTAGATCGATTTTTAATGCACCGTTAAGATATTTCAAAATACTTGCCATTCCCAATGTATTAGCCCATGGGACATCATACGAGCATGGTTTTGTGAAAAAACGTGACGATCATAAACTTTGCGCAAAGTCTCGATCTAATTTCTATGCAACAACTCGAATTTCAAAATACTGGCCATTCCCAGTGTATTAGCCCATGGGAAGTCGTACAAGCATGGTTTCGAAAAAACGGTCATAAATTTTACGCAAAGTCTTGTTTCGATCGATTTTCGTGCACTATCTCGGAATTTCAAAATACTTGCCATTCCTAACGTATTAGCCCATGGGAAGTCGTATGAGCACGGTTTCGCTGTAAAATGTGATGGTCATAAACTTTGCGCAAAGTCACGCGCAAAGTCGAGTTTCGATCAGTTTTTCATGCACCGTCAAGATATTTCAAAATACTTGCCATTCTCAACGTATTAGCCCATGGGACATCGTACGAGCATGGTTTCGTGAAAAAATGCGACGGTCATAAATTTTGCGCAACGTCTCGTTTCGATCGGTTTTTCGTGCACCGTCTCAGAAATTTAAAATACTGGTCATTCCCAACGTATTAGCCCATTGGAAGTCGTATAAGCATGGTTTCATGAAAAAACGCGACGGTCATAAACTTTGCGCAAAGTCTCGCTTCGATCTATTTTCCGTGCACCGACTCGGAATTTCAAAATACTGGCCATTCCCAACGTATTAGCCCATGGGAAGTCGTACAAGCATGGTTTCGTGACGATCATGAATTTTGCGCAAAGCCTTGTTTCGTTCGGTTTTTCGTGCACTATCTCGAAATTTCAAAATACTTGTCATTCCTAACGTATTAGCCCATGGGAAGTCGTATGAGCACGGTTTCGCTGTAAAATGTGATGGTCATAAACTTTGCACAAAGTCACGCGCAAAGTCTCGTTTCGATCGGTTTTTCGTGCACTATCTCATAATTTCAAAATACCTGTCATTCGTAACGTATTAGCCCATGGGACATCGTACGAGCAAGTTTCGTGAAAAAATGCGACAGTCATAAATTTTGCGCAAAGTCTCGTTTTGATCGGTTTTTCATGCACCGTCTCGAAATTTTAAAATATTGGTCATTCCCAACGTATTAGCCCTTGGGAAGTCGTATAAGCATGGTTTCATGAAAAAATGCGATGGTCATAAACTTTGTGGAAAGTCTCGATCTATTTTCCGTGCACCGACTCGAATTTCAAAATACTGGCCATTCCCAAAGTATTTGCCAATGGGAAGTCATACAAGCCTGGTCTCGTGAAAAAACGCGACGGTCATGAATTTTGCACAAAGTCTCGTTTCGATCGGTTTTACGTGCACTATCTCGGAATTTCAAAATACTTGCCATTCCTAACGTATTAGCCCATGGGAAGTCGTATGAGCACGGTTTCGTTATAAAACGTGATGGTCATAAACTTTGCGCAAAGTCACACGCAAAGACTCATTTTGATCTGTTTTTCGTGAATCGTTTCAGAATTTCAAAATACTGGCCATTCGTAACATATTAGCCCATGAGAAGTCGTACTAACATGGTTTCGTGAAAAAATGTGGTGGTCATCAATTTTGCGCAAAGTCACGTTTTGATCAGTTTTTCGTGCGCCATTTCAGAATTTCAAAATACTGGCCATTACCAACTTATTAGCCCTTTGGAAGTCGTACGAGCATGGTTTCGCGAAAAAATGCGATGGTCATAAATTTTGCGCAACGTCTCCTTTCGATCGGTTTTTCATGCACCGTCTCAGAATTTTAAAATACTGGCCATTCCCAATGTATTAGCCCATTGGAAGTCGTACTAGCACGGTTTCGTGAAAAATGACGACGGTCATAAACTTTGCGCAAAGTCGCGCACAAAGTGGTGTTTCGATCAATTTTTCTCGCACCATCAAGACATTTCAATATACTTGCCATTCTCAACGTATTAGCCCATGGGACATCGTACGAGCATGGTTTCGTGAAAAAATGCGATGGTCATAAATTTTGCGCAACGTCTCGTTTTGATCGGTTTTTCGTGCACCGTCTCCGAAATTTAAAATACTGGTCATTCCCAACGTATTAGCCCATTGGAAGTCGTATAAGCATGGTTTCATGAAAAAACGCGACGGCCAGAATTTTGCGCAAAGTCTCGTTTCGATCGGTTTTTCATGCACTATCTCGGAATTTTAAAATACTTGCCATTCCTAACGTATTAGCCCATGGGAAGTCGTGTGAGCACGGTTTCGCTATAAAATGTGATGGTCATAAACTTTGCCAAGAGTCACGCGCAAAGTCTTGTTTTGATCGGTTTTTCGTGCACTATCTCGGAATTTTAAAATACCTGTCATTCCTAACGTATTAGCCCATGGGAAGTCGTCCGAGCAAGGTTTCGTGAAAAATGCGACAGTCATGAATTTTGCGCAAAGTCTCGTTTTGATCGGTTTTTCATGCACCGTCTCAGAATTTTAAAATATTGGCCATTCCCAACATATTAGCCCTTGGGAAGTCGTACGAGCACGGTTTCGTGAAAAAATGCTATGGTCATAAATTTTGCGCAACGTCTCGTTTCGATCGGTTTTTTTGCACCGTCTCAGAATTTTAAAATACTGGCCATTCCCAACGTATTAGACCATTGGAAGTCGTAATAGCACGGTTTTGCGAAGAAATACGACAGTCATAAACTTTGCGCACAAAGTCGAGTTTCGATCAGTTTTTCATGCACCGTCAAGATATTTCAAAATACTTGCCATTCTCAACGTATTAGCCCATGGGACATCGTACGAGCATGGTTTCGTGAAAAAATGCGACGGTCATAAATTTTGCGCAACGTCTCGTTTCGATCGGTTTTTCGTGCACCGTCTCAGAAATTGAAAATACAGGTCATTCCCAACGTATTAGCCCATTGGAAGTCGTGTAAGCATGGTTTCATGAAAAAACACGACGGTCAGAATTTTGCGCAAAGTCTCGTTTCGGTCGATTTTTCGTGCACTATCTCGGAATTTCAAAATACTTATCATTCCTAACGTATTAGCCCATGGGAAGTTGTATGGGCACGGTTTCGCTATAAAACGTGATGGGCATAAACTTTGCGCAAAGTCACGCGCAAAGACTCGTGTCGATCTGTTTTTCGTGCACCGTTTCAGAATTTCAAAATATTGGCCATTCGTAACATATTAGCCCTTGAGAAGTCGTACTAATATGGTTTCGTGAAAAAATGTGGTGGTCATCAATTTTGCGCAAAGTCACGTTTTGATCAGCTTTTCGTGCGCCATTTCAGAATTTCAAAATACTGGCCATTACCAACTTATTAGCCCTTTGGAAGTCGTACGAGCATGGTTTCGCGAAAAAACGTGATGGTCATGAATTTTGCGCAAAGTCTCGTTTCGATCGGTTTTTGGTGCACTATCTCGGAATTTCAAAATACTTGCCACTCCTAACGTATTAGCCCATGGGAAGTTGTATGGGCACGGTTTTGCTATAAAACGTGATGGGCATAAACTTTGCGCAAAGTCACGCGCAAAGACTCGTGTCGATCTGTTTTTCGTCCACCATCTCAGAAATTTAAAATACTGGCCATTCCCAACATATTAGCCCATTGGAAGTCGTACTAGCACGGTTTCACGAAAAAATGCGACGGTCATAAACATTTCGCGAAGTCGCGCTCAAAGTCGAGTTTAGATCGATTTTTCATGCACCGTGAAGATACTTCAAAATACTTGCCATTCCCAATGTAGTAGCCCATGGGACATCGTACGAGCATGGTTTTGTGAAAAAATGCGACGGTCATAAATTTTGCGCAACGTCTTGTTTCGATCGGTTTTTTGTGCACCGTCTCAGAAATTTAAAATACTGGTCATTTCCAACGTATTAGCCCATTGGAAGTCGTATAAGCATGGTTTCATGAAAAAACGCGACGGTCATAAACTTTGCTCAAAGTCTCGCTTCGATCTATTTTCCGTGCACCGACTCGGAATTTCAAAATACTGGCCATTCCCAACGTATTAGCCCATGGGAAGTCGTACAAGCATGGTTTCGTGAAAAAACGTGATGCTCATGAATTTTGCGCAAAGTCTCATTTCGATCGGTTTTTCGTGCACTATCTCGGAATTTCAAAATACTTGCCATTCCGAACTTATTAGCCCATGGAAAGTCGTATGAGCACGGTTTCGCAGTAAAATGTGATGGTCATAAACTTTGCGCAAAGTCACGCGCAAAGTGTCGTTTCGATCAGTTTTTCATGCACTATCTCGGAATTTCAAAATACCTGTCATTCCTAATGTATTAGCCCATGGGAAGTCGTACGAGCAAGGTTTCGTGAAAAAATACGACAGTCATAAATTTAGCGCAAAGTCTCGTTTTGATCGGTTTTTCATGCACCGTCTCGAATTTTAAAATATTGGCCATTGCCAACGTATTAGCCATTGGGAAGTCGTATAAGAATGGTTTCATGAAAAAATGCGATGGTCATAAACTTTGCGCAAAGTCTCGCTTCGATCTATATTCTGTGCACCGACTCGGAATTTCAAAATACGGGCCATTCCCAAAGTATTAGCCAATGGGAAGTCGTACAAGCATGGTTTCGTGAAAAAATGCGACGGTCATGAATTTTGCGCAAAGTCTCGTTTCGATCGGTTTTTCGTGCACTATCTCAGAATTTCAAAATACTTGCCATTCCTAACGTATTAGCCAATGGGAAGTCGTATGAGCACGGTTTCACTATAAAACGTGATGGTCATAGACTTTGCGCAAAGTCACGCGCAAAGTCGCATTTCGATCGGTTTTTCGTGCACTATCTCAGAATTTCAAAATACTTGCCATTCCAAACGTATTGGCCCACGGGAAGTCGTCTGAGCACGGTTTCACTATAAAACGTGATGGTCATAAACTTTGCGCAAAGTCACGCGCAAAGACTCGTTTCGATCTGTTTTTCGTGCACCATTTCAGAATGTCAAAATACTGGCCATTCGTAACATATTAGCCCAAGAGAAGTCATCCTAACAGGGTTTCGTGAAAAAATGTGGTGGTCATCAATTTTGCACAAAGTCAAGTTTTGATCAGTTTTTCGTGCGCCATTTCAGAATTTCGAAATACTGGCGATTACCAACTTATTAGCCCTTTGGAAGTCGTACGAGCATGGTTTCGTGAAAAAATGCGATGGTCATAAATTTTGCGCAACGTCTCGTTTCGATCGGTTTTTCGGGCACCGTCTCAGAATTTTAAAATACTGGCCATTCCCAACGTATTAGCCCATTGGAAGTCGTATGAGCACGGTTTCGCTGTAAAATGTGATGGTCATAAACTTTGCGCAAAGTCACGCGCAAAGTCTCGTTTCGATCGGTTTTTCGTGCACTATCTCGGAATTTCAAAATACCTGTCATTCCTAACGTATTAGCCCATGGGAAGTCGTACGAGCAAGTCTCGTTTTGATCGGTTTTTCATGCACAGTCTTGGAATTTTAAAATATTGGCCATTCCCAACGTATTATCCCGTGGGAAGTCGTACGAGCATGGTTTCGCGAAAAAATGCGATGGTCATAAATTTTGCGCAACGTCTCGTTTCGATCGGTTTTTCGTGCACTGTCTCAGAATTTTAAAATACTGGCAATTCCCAACGTATTAGCCCATTGGAGGTCGTAGTAGCACGGTTTAGCGAAAAAATACGACGGACATAAACTTTGCGCAAAATCGTGCACAAAGTCGAGTTTCGATCAGTTTTTCATGCACCGTCAAGATATTTCATAATACTTGCCACTCTCAACGTTCCCATGGGACATCGTACGAGCATGGTTTCGTGAAAAAATGCGACGGTCATAAATTTTGCTCAACGTCTCGTTTCGATCGGTTTTTCGTGCACCGTCTCAGAAATTTAAAATACTGGTCATTTCCAACGTATTAGCCCATTGGAAGTCGTATAAGCATGGTTTCATGAAAAAACGCGATGGTCAGAATTTTGCGCAAAGTCTCGTTTCGATCGATTTTTCGTGCACTATCTCGGAATTTCAAAATACTTGCCATTCCTAACGTATTAGCCCATGGGAAGTCGTATGAGCACGGTTTCGCTATAAAACGTGATGGTCATAAATTTTGCGCAAAGTCACGTTTTGATCAGCTTTTCATGCGCCATTTCAGAATTTCAAAATACTGGCCATTACCAACTTATTAGCCCTTTGGAAGTCATACGAGCATGGTTTCACGAAAAAATGCGATGGTCATAAATATTGCGCAATGTCTCGTTTCGATCGGTTTTTTGTGCACCGTCTCAGAATTTTAAAATACTGGCCATTCCCAACGTATTAGCCCATTGGAAGTCGTACTAGCACAGTTTCCCGAAAAAATGCGACGGTCATAAACTTTGCGCAAAGTTGAGTTTAGATCGATTTTTAATGCACCATTAAGATATTTCAAAATAGTTGCCATTCCCAACGTATTAGCCCATGGGAAGTCCTACAAGCATGTTTCGTGAAAAAACGCATCGGGTCATGAATTTCGCGCAAAGTCTCGTTCCGATCGGTTTTTTCGTGCACTATCTCGGAATTTCAAAATACTTGTCATTCCTAACGTTTTAGCCCATGGGAAGTTGTATGAGCACGGTTTCGCTATAAAATGTGATGGTCATAAACTTTGTGCAAAGTCACGTGCAAAGACTCGTTTCGATCTATTTTTCGTGCACCGTTTTAGAATTTCAAAATACTGGCCATGCGTAACATATTAGCCCATGAGAAGTCATACTAACATGGTTTCGTGAAAAAATGTGGTGGTCATCAATTTTGCGCAAAGTCACGTTTTGATCAGTTTTTCGTGCGCCATTTCAGAATTTCAAAATACTGGCCATTACCAACTTATTAGCCCTTTGGAAGTCGTACGAGCATGGTTTCGCGAAAAATGCGATGGTCATAAATTTTTGCAGTCTCGTTTCGATCGGTTTTTGTGCACCGCCTCGAATTTCAAAATACTAGCCATTCCCAACGTATTAGCCCATTGGAAGTCGTATAGCATGGTTTCAAAAATCGACGGTCATAAACATTTCGCGAAGTCGCGCACAAAGTCGAGTTTAGATCGATTTTTCATGCACCGTTAAGATACTTCAAAATACATGCCATTCCCAATGTATTAGCCCATGGCACATCGTACGAGCATGGTTTTGTGAAAAAATGTGACGGTCATAAATTTTGTGTAACGTCTCGTTTCGATCGGTTTTTCGTGCACCGTCTCAGAAATTTGAAATACTGATCATTCCCAACGTATTAGCCCATTGGAAGTCGTATAAGCATGGTTTCATGAAAAAACGCGACGGTCATAAACTTTGCGCAAAGTCTCGCGATCTATTTTCGTGCACCTCGAATTTCAAAATACTGGCCATTCCAAACATATTAGCCCATGGGAAGTCGTACTAGCATGGTTTGAAAAATCGATAGTCATAAATTTTGCGCAAAGTCTCGTTTCATTCGGTTTTTCGTGCACTATCTCGGAATTTCAAAATACTTGCCATTCCTAACGTATTAGCCCATGGGAAGTCATATGAGCACGGTTTCGCTGTAAAATGTGATGGTGATAAACTTTTCACAAAGTCACGCGCAAAGACTCGTTTCGATCTGTTTTTCGTGCACCATTTTGCAATTTCAAAATACTGGCCATTCGTAACGTATTCGCCCATGGGACGTCGTACTAACATGGTTTCGTGAAAAAATGTGGTGGTCATCAATTTTGCGCAAAGTCACGTTTTGATCAGTTTTTCGTGCACCATTTCAAAATTTCAAAATACTGGCCATTACCAACTTATTAGCCCTTTGGAAGTCGTACGAGCATGGTTTCGCGAAAAAATGCGAAGATCATAAATTTTACGCAACGTCTCGTTTCGATCGGTTTTTCGTGCACTGTCTCAGAATATTAAAATACTGGCCATTCCCAACGTATTAGCCCATTGAAAGTCATGCTAGCACGGTTTCGCGAAAATATACGACGGTCATAAACTTTGCGCAAAGCCGCGCAAAAAGTCGAGTTTCGATCAATTTTTCATGCACCGTCAAGATATTTCAAAATATTTACCATTCTCAACGTATAAGCCCATGGGACATCGTACAAGCATGGTTTCGGGAAAAAATGTGACGGTCATAAATTTTGCGCAACATCTCGTTTCGATCGGTTTTTCATGCACCGTCTTGTAATTTTAAAATATTGGCCATTCCCAACATATTAGCCCATTGGAAGTCGTATAAGCAAGGTTTCATGAACAAATGCGACGGTCATAAACTTTGCGCAAAGTCTCGCTTCGATCTATTTTCCGTGCACCGACTCGGAATTTCAAAATACTGGCCATTCCCAAAATATTAGCCAATGGGAAGTAGTACAAGCATGCTTTCGTGAAAAAATGCGACGGTAATGAATTTTGCGCAAAGTCTCGTTTGATCGGTTTTCGTGCACTATCTCGAATTTCAAAATACTTGCCATTCCAAACGTATTAGCCCATGGGAAGTCGTCTGAGCATGGTTTCTATAAAATGTGATGGTCATAAACTTTGCGCAAAGTCACGCGCTCGTTTTTTTCGTGCACCGTTTCAGAATTTCAAAATACTGGCCATTCATAACATATTAGCTCATGAGAAGTCGTGCTAACAAGGTTTCGTGAAAAAATGTGGTGGTCATCAATTTTGCGCAAAGTCACGTTTTGATCAGTTTTTCGTGCGCCATTTCAGAATTTCAAAATACTGGCCATTACCAACATATTAGCCCTTTGGAAGTCGTACGAGCATGGTTTCGCGAAAAAATGCGATGGTCATAAATTTTGTGCAACGTCTCGTTTCGATCGGTTTTTCGTGCACCGTCTCAGAATTTTAAAATACTGGCCATTCCCAACGGATTAGCCCACTGGAAGTCGTACTAGCACGGTTTCGAGAAAATATACGACGGTCATAAACTTTACGCAAAGCCTCGCACAAAGTCGAGTTTCGATCAATTTTTCATGCACCGTCAAGATATTCAAAACACTTACCATTCTCAACGTATAAGCCCATGGGACATCGTACGTGTATGGTTTTGGGAAAAAATACGACGATCAAAAATTTTGCGCAACGTCTCGTTTCGATCAGTTTTTCATGCACCGTCTTGGAATTTTAAAATATTGGCCATTCCCAACGTATTAGCCCATTGGAAGTCGTATAAGCATAGTTTCATGAAGAAATACGACGGTCATAATCTTTGCGCAAAGTCGTGCACAAAGTCGAGTTTCGATGAATTTTTCATGCACCATCAAGATATTTCAAAATACTTGCCATTCTCAACGTATTAGCCCATGGGCCATCGTACGAGCATGGTTTCGTGAAAAAATGCGACGGTTATAAATTTTACGTAACGTCTCGTTTCGATCGGTTTTTCGTGCATCGTCTCAGAAATTTAAATACCGGTCATTCCCAACGTATTAGCCCATTGGAAGTCGTATAAGCATGGTTTCATGAAAAAACACGACGGTCATAAACTTTGCGCAAAGTCTCGCTTCGATCTATTTTCCGTGCACCGTCTCGGAATTTCAAAATACTGGCCATTCTCAACGTATTAGCCCATGGGAAGTCGTACAAGCATGGTTTCGTGAAAAAACGCGACGGTCATGAATTTTGCTCAAAGTCTCATTTCGATCAGTTTTTTGTGCACTATCTCGGAATTTCAAAATACTTGCCATTCCTAACGTATTAGCCCATGGGAAGTCGTATGAGCACAGTTTCGCTGTAAAATGTGATGGTCATAAACTTTGCGCAAAGTCACGCACAAAGACTCGTTTCGAACTGTTGGAATTTCAATATACTGGCCATTCATAACGTATTAGCCCATGGGACGTCGTACTAATATAGTTTCGTGAAAAAATGTGGTGGTCATCAATTTTGCGCAAAGTCACGTTTTGATCAGTTTTTCGTGCGCCATTTCAGAATTTCAAAATACTGGCCATTACCAACTTATTAGCCCTTTGGAAGTCATACGAGTATGGTTTCACGAAAAAATGCGATGGTGATAAATTTTGCGCAACGTCTCGTTTCGATCGGTTTTTCGTGCACCGTCTCAGAATTTTAAAATACTGGCCATTCCCAACGTATTAGCCCATTGGAAGTCGTATAAGCATGGTTTCATGAAAAAATGCGACGGTCATAAACTTTGCGCAAAGTCGCGCACAAAGTCGAGTTTAGATCGATTTTTCATGCACCGTTAAGATATTTGAAAATACTTGCCATTCCCAACGTATTAGCCCATGGGACATCGTACGACCTGGTTTTGTGAAAAAATGTGACGGTACTAAATTTTGCGCAACGTCTCGTTTCGATCGGTTTTTCGTGCACCGTTTCAGAAATTTGAAATACTGGTCATTCCCAACGTATTAGCCCATTGGAAGTCGTATAAGCATGGTTTCATGAAAAAACGCGATGGTCATAAACTTTGCGCAAAGTCTCGCTTCGATCTATTTTCCGTGCACCGACTCAGAATTTCAAAATACTGGCCATTCCCAACGTATTAGCCCATGGGAAGTCATACATGCATGATATTGTGAAAAAACGTGACGGTCATGAATTTTGCGCAAAGTCTCGTTTCGATCGGTTTTTCGTGCACTATCTCGGAATTTCAAAATACTTGCCATTCCTAACATTCCCAACGTATTAGCCCATGGGACATCGTACGACCTGGTTTTGTGAAAAAATGCGACGGTACTAAATTTTGCGCAACGTCTCGTTTCGATCGGTTTTTCGTGCACCGTTTCAGAAATTTGAAATACTGGTCATTCCCAACGTATTAGCCCATTGGAGGACGTATAAGCATGGTTTCATGAAAAAACGCGATGGTTATAAACTTTGCGCAAAGTCTCGCTTCGATCTATTTTCCGTGCACCGACTCAGAATTTCAAAATACTGGCCATTCCCAACGTCTTAGCCCATGGGAAGTCGTACATGCATGATTTTGTGAAAAAACGTGACGGTCATGAATTTTGCGCAAAGTCTCGTTTCGATCGGTTTTTCGTGCACTATCTCGGAATTTCAAAATACTTGCCATTCCTAACATATTAGCCCATGGGAAGTCGTATGAGCACGGTTTCGCTATAAAACGTGATGGTCATAAACTTTGCGCAAAGTCACACGCAAAGACTCATTTCGATCTGTTTTTCGTGCACCGTTTCATAATTTCAAAATACGGGCCATTCGTAACATATTAGCCTATGAGAAGTCGTACTAACATGGTTTCGTGAAAAAATGTGGTGGTCATCAATTTTGCGCAAAGTCACATTTTGATCAGTTTTTCATGCGCCATTTCAGAATTTCAAAATACTGGCCATTACCAACTTATTAGCCCTTTGGAAGTCGTAGGAGCATAGTTTCGCGAAAAAATGCGATGGTCATAAATTTTGCCAACGTCTCGTTTCGATCGGTTTTTCGTGCACCGTCTCAAAATTTTAAAATACTGGCCATTCCCAACGTATTAGCCCATTGGAAGTCGTATAAGCATGGTTTCATGAAAAAACGCGACGGGTCATAAACTTTACGCAAAGTCGAGTTTCGATTAATTTTTCATGCACCGTTAAGATATTTCAAAATACTTGCCATTCCCAACGTATTAGCCCATGGGACATTGTACGAGCATGGTTTTGTGAAAAAATGTGACGGTCATAAATTTTGCGCAACGTCTCGTTTCGATCGGTTTTTCGTGCACCGTCTCAGAAATTTAAAATACTGGTCATTCCCAACGTATTAGCCCATTGGAAGTCGTATAAGCATGGTTTCATGAAAAAACGCGACGGTCATAAACTTTGCGCAAAGTCTCGCTTCGATCTATTTTCCGTGCACCGACTCGGAATTTCAAAATACTGGCCATTCCCAACGTATTAGCCCATGGGAAGTCGTACAAGCATGGTTTCGTGAAAAAACGCGACGGTCATGAATTTTGCGCAAAGTCTCGTTTCAATCGGTTTTTCGTGCACTATCTCGGAATTTCAAAATACTTGTCATTCCTAACGTATTTGCCCATGGGAAGTCGTATGAGCATGGTTTCGCTGTAAAATGTGACGGTCATAAACTTTGCGCAATGTCATGCGCAAAGTCTCGTTTCGATCGGTTTTTCGTGCACCGTTTCATCATTTCAAAATACTGGCCATTCATAACATATTAGCACAGTAGAAGTCATACTAACATGGTTTCGTGAAAAAATGTGGTGGTCATCAATTTTGCGCAAAGTCACATTTTGATCAGTTTTTCGTGCGCCATTTCAGAATTTCAAAATACTGGCCATTACCAACTTATTAGCCCTTTGTAAGTCGTAGGAGAATGGTTTCACGAAAAAATGCGATGGTCATAAATTTTGCGCAACGTCTTGTTTCGATCGGTTTTTCGTGCACCGTCTCAGAATTTTAAAATACTGGCCATTCCCAACGTATTAGCCCATTGGAAGTCGTACTAGCACGGTTTCGCGAAAAAATGTGACGGTCATAAACTTTGCGCAAAGTCACGCACAAAGTCGAGTTTAGATCGATTTTTCATGCACCGTTAAGATATTTCAAAATACTTGCCATTCCCAACGTATTAGCCCATGGGACATCGTACGAGCATGGTTTTGTGAAAAAATGCGACGGTCATAAATTTTGCGCAACGTCTCGTTTCGATCGGGCTTTCGTGCACCATCTCAGAAATTTAAAATACTAGTCATTCCCAACGTATTAGCCCATTGGAAGTCGTATAAGCATGGTTTCATGAAAAAACGCGACGGTCATAAACTTTACGCAAAGTCTCGCTTCGATCTATTTTCCGTGCACCGACTCGGAATTTCAAAATACTGGCCATTCCCAACGTATTAGCCCATGGGAAGTCGTACAAGCATGGTTTCGTGAAAAAACGTGACGGTCATGAATTTTGCGCAAAGTCTCGTTTCGATCGGTTTTTCGTGCACTATCTCGGAATTTCAAAATACCTGTCATTCCTAACGTATTAGCCCAAGGGAAGTCGTACCTGCAAGGTTTCGTGAAAAAATGCGACAGTCACAAATTTTACGCAAAGTCTCGTTTTGATCGGTTTTTCATGCACCGTCTCGGAATTTTAAAATATTGGCCATTCCCAACGTATTAGCCCTTGGGAAGTCGTACGAGCATGGTTTCGCGAAAAAATGCGATGGTCATAAATTTTGCGCAACGTCTCGTTTCGATCGGTTTTTCGTGCACCGTCTCAGAATTTTAAAATACTGGCCATTCCCAATGTATTAGCCCATTGGAAGTCGTACTAGCACGGTTTCGCGAAAAAATACGACGGTCATAAACTTTGCGCAAAGTCGCGCACAAAGTCGAGTTTCGATCAGTTTTTCATGCACCATCAAGATATTTCAAAATACTTGCCATTCTCAACGTATTAGCCCATGGGACATCGTACGAGCATGGTTTCGTGAAAAATGCGACGGTCATAAATTTTGTACAACGTCTCGTTTCGATCGGTTTTTCGTGCACCGTCTCAGAAATTTAAAATACTGGTCATTCCCAACGTATTAGCCCATTGGAAGTCGTATAAGCATGGTTTCATGAAAAAACGCGACGGTCATAAACTTTGCGCAAAGTCTCGCTTCGATCTATTTTCCATGCACCGACTCGGAATTTCAAAATACTGGCCATTCCCAACGTATTAGCCCATGGGAAGTCGTACAAGCATGGTTTCGTGAAAAAACGCGATGGTCATGAATTTTGCGCAAAGTCTCGTTTCGATCGGTTTTTCGTGCACTATCTCGGAATTTCAAAATACTTGCCATTCCTAACGTATTAGCCCATGGGAAGTCGTATGAGCACGGTTTAGCTGTAAAATGTGATGGTCATAAACTTTGCGCAAAGTCACGCACAAAGACTCGTTTCGAACTGTTTTTCGTGCACCATTTTGAAATTTCAAAATACTAGCCATTCGTAACGTATTAGCCCATGGGACGTCGTACAAGCATGGTTTCGTGAAAAAATGCGACGGTCATGAATTTTGCGCAAAGTCTCGTTTCGATCGGTTTTTCGTGCACTATCTCGGAATCTCAAAATAGTTGCCATTCCTAACGTATTAGCCCATGGGAAGTCGTATAAGCATGGTTTCAAATGTGATGGTCATAAACTTTACGCAAAGTCGCAAAGTCTCGCTTCGATCTATTTTCCGTGCACCGACTCGGAATTTCAAAATGCCATTCCCAAAGTATTAGGCAATGATGGTCATAAACTTTGCGCAAAGTCACGGGAAAGTCTCGTTTCGATCGATTTTTCGTGCACTATCTCGGAATTTCAAAATACCAGTCATTCCTAAAGTATTAGCCCATGGGAAGTCATATGAGCATGTTTTGAAAAAATCGATGGTCATAAACTTTTCAAAGTCTCGTTTTGATCGGTTTTCATGCACCGTCTCAGAATTTCAAAATATTGGCCATTCCCGACGTATTAGCCCTTGGGAAGTCGTATAAGCATGGTTTCATGAAAAAATGCGATAGTCATAAACTTTGCGCAAAGTCTCGCTTCGATCTATTTTCCGTGCACCGACTCGGAATTTCAAAATACTGGCCATTCCCAAAGTATTAGCCAATGGGAAGTCGTACAAGCATGGTTTCGTGAAAAAACGCGACGGTCATGAATTTTGCGCAAAGTCTCGTTTTGATCGGTTTTTCGTGCACCATCTCGGAATTTTAAAATACCTGTCATTCCTAACGTATTAGCCCATGGGAAGTCGTACGAGCAAGGTTTCGTGAAAAAATGCGACAGTCATAAATTTTGCGCAAAGTCTCGTTTTGATCGGTTTTTCATGCACCGTCTCGGAATTTTAAAATATTGGCCATTCCCAACGTATTAGCCCTTGGGAAGTCGTACGAGCATGGTTTCGCGAAAAAATACGATGGTCATAAATTTTGCGCAACGTCTCGTTTCGATCGGTTTATCGTGCACCGTCTCAGAATTTTAAAATACTGGCCATTCCCAACGTATTAGCCCATTGGAAGTCGTACTAGCACGGTTTCGCGAAAAAATACGACGGTCATAAACTTTGCGCAAAGTCGCGCACAAAGTCGAGTTTCGATCAGTTTTTCATGCACCGTCAAGATATTTCAAAATACTTGCCATTCTCAACGTATTAGCCCATGGGACATCGTACGAGCATGGTTTCGCGAAAAAATGCGACGGTCATAAATTTTGCGCAACGTCTCGTTTCGATCGGTTTTTCGTGCACCGTCTCAGAAATTTAAAATACTGGTCATTCCCAACGTATTAGCCCATTGGAAGTCGTATAAGCATGGTTTCATGAAAAAACACGACGGTGGCCATTCCTAACGTTTTAGCCCATGGGAAGTCGTACAAGCATGGTTTCGCCAAAAAATGCGGTGGTCATCAATTTTACGCAATGTTTCGTTTCGATCGGTTTTTCATGCACCGTCTCGGAATTTCAAAATACAGGCCACTCCCAATGTATTAGCCAAAAAAGCCGACGGTCATAATCTTTTCGCAAAGTCACGCACAGTCTCGCTTCGATCTATTTTTCGTGCAACAACTCGGAATTTCAAAATACTGGACATTCCTACCGTTTTAACGCATGGAAATCCGTACGAGCATGGTTTCGCCAAAAAATGCGACGGTCATAAATTTTACGCAATGTTTCATTTCGATCGGTTTTTCATGCACCATCTCAGAATTTCAAAATACAGTCCATTCCCAATATATTAGCCCTTGGGAAGTCGTATAAGCATGGTTTCACCAAAAAATGCGACGGTCATAAACTTTGCGCAAAGTCGCGCACAGTCTCGCTTCGATCTATTTTTCGTGCAACAACTCGGAATTTCAAAATACTGGCCATTCCTAACGTTTTCGCCCATGGGAAGTCGTACGCGCATGATTTCGCCGAAAAATGCGACGGTCATAAATTTTACGCAATGTTTCGTTTCGATCAGTTTTTCATGCACCAACTCGGAATTTCAAAATACTGGACATTCCTACCGTTTTAGCCCATGGAAAGCCGTACGAGCATGGTTTCGCCAAAAAATGCGACGGTCATAAATTTTACGCAATGTTTCCTTTCGATCGGTTTTTCATGCACCGTCTCGGAATTTCAAAATACAGTACATTCCCAATGAATTAGCCCTTGGGAAGTCCTATAAGCATGGTTTCACAAAAAACGCGACGGTCATAAACTTTGCGCAAAGTCACGCACAGTCTCGCTTCGATCTATTTTTCGTGCAACAACTCAGAATTTCAAAATAATTGCCATTCCTAACGGTTTAGCCCATGGGAAGTCGTACGAGCATGGTTTCGCCAAAAAATGCGACGGTCATAAATTTTACGCAATGTTTCGTTTCGATCGGTTTTTCATGCACCGTCTCGGAATTTCAAAATACAGGCCATTCCCAATGTATTAGCCCTTGGGAAGTCGTATAAGCTTGGTTTCATCAAAAAAGCCGACGGTCATAAACTTTGCGCAAAGTCGCGCACAGTCTCGCTTCGATCTATTTTTCGTGCAACAACTCGGAATTTCAAAATACTGGACATTCCTACCGTTTTAGCGCATGGAAATCCGTACGAGCATGGTTTCGCCAAAAAATGCGACGGTCATAAATTTTACGCAATGTTTCGTTTCGATCGGTTTTTCATGCACCGTCTCGGAATTTCAAAATACACTCCATTCCCAATGTATTAGCCCTTGGGAAGTCGTATAAGCACGGTTTCACCAAAAAACGCGATGGTCATAAACATTGCGCAAAGTCGCGCACAGTCTCGCTTCGATCTATTTTTCGTGCAACAACTCGGAATTTCAAAATACTGGCCATTCCTAACGTTTTAGCCCATGGGAAGTCGTACGAGCATGGTTTCGCCAAAAAATGCGACGGTCATAAATTTTACGCAATGTTTCGTTTCGATCGGTTTTTCATGCACCGTCTCGGAATTTCAAAATACTGGCCATTCCTAACGTTTTAGCCCATGGGAAGTCGTACGAGCATGGTTTCGCCAAAAAATGCGACGGTCATAAATTTTACGCAATGTTTCGTTTCGATCGGTTTTTCATGCACCGTCTCGGAATTTCAAAATACAGTCCATTCCCAATGTATTAGCCCTTGGGAAGTCGTATAAGCATGGTTTCACCAAAAAACGCGATGGTCATAAACTTTGCGCAAAGTCGCGCAGTCTCGCTTTGATCTATTTTTCGTGCAACAACTCGGAATTTCAAAATACTGGCCATTCCTAACGTTTTAGCCCATGGGAAGTCGTACGAGCATGGTTTCGCCAAAAAATGCGACGGTCATAAATTTTACGCAATGTTTCGTTTCGATCAGTTTTTCATGCACCGTCTCGGAATTTCAAAATACAGGCCATTCCCAATGTATTAGCCCTTGGGAAGTCGTATAAGCATGGTTTCACCAAAAAACGCGATGGTCATAAACTTTGCGCAAAGTCACGCACAGTCTCGCTTCGATCTATTTTTCGTGCAACAACTCGGAATTTCAAAATACTGGCCATTCCTAACGTTTTAGCCCATGGGAAGTCGTACGAGCATGGTTTCGCCAAAAAATGCGACGGTCATAAATTTTACGCAATGTTTCGTTTCGATCGGTTTTTCATGCACCGTCTCGGAATTTCAAAATACTGGCCATTCATAACGTTTGAGCCCATGGGAAGTCATACGAGCATGGTTTCTTCCAAAAATGCGACGGTCATAAATTTTACGCAATGTTTCGTTTGATCGGTTTTTCATGCACCGTCTCGGAATTTCAAAATACAGGCCATTCCCAATGTATTAGCCCTTGGGAAGTCCTATAAGCATGGTTTCAACAAAAAACGCGTTGGTCATAAACTTTTCGCAAAGTCGCGCACAGTCTCGCTTCCATCTATTTTTCGTGCAACAACTCAGAATTTGAAAATGCTGGCCATTCCTAACGTTTTAGCCCATGGGAAGTCGTACGAGCATGGTTTCGCCAAAAAATACGGCGGTCATAAATTTTACGCAATGTTTCGTTTCGATCGGTTTTTCATGCACCGTCTCGGAATTTCAAAAGACTGGCCATTCCTAACGTTTTAGCCCATGGTAAGTCATACGAGCATGGTTTCTTCAAAAAATGCGACGGTCATAAATTTTACGCAATGTTTCGTTTCGATCGGTTTTTCATGCACCGTCTCGGAATTTCAAAATACAGGCCATTCCCAATGTATTAGCCCTTGGGAAGTCGTATATGCATCGTTTCAACAAAAAACGCGATGGTCATAAACTTTGCGCAAAGTCGCGCACAGTCTCGCTTCGATCTATTTTTCGTGCAACAACTCGGAATTTCAAAATACTGGCCATTCCTAACGTTTTAGCCCATGGGAAGTCGTAGGAGCATGGTTTCGCCAAAAAATGCGACGGTCATAAATTTTACGCAATGTTTCGTTTCGATCGGTTTTTCATGCACCGTCTCGGAATTTCAAAATACACTCCATTCCCAATGTATTAGCCCTTGGGAAGTCGTATAAGCATGGTTTCACCAAAAAACGCGATGGTCATAAACTTTGCGCAAAGTCGCGCACAGTCTCGCTTCGATCTATTTTTCGTGCAACAACTCGGAATTTCAAAATACTGGCCACTCCTACCGTTTTAGCCCACGGGAAGTCATACGAGCATGGTTTCGCCAAAAAATGCGACGGTCATAAATTTTACGCAATGTTTCGTTTCGATCGGTTTTTCATGCACCGTCTCGGAATTTCAAAATACAGTCCATTCCCAATGTATTAGCCCTTGGGAAGTCGTATAAGCATGGTTTCACCAAAAAACGCGACGGTCATAAACTTTGCGCAAAGTCACGCACAGTCTCGCTTCGATCTATTTTTCGTGCAACAACTCGGAATTTCAAAATACTGGGGATTCCTAACGTTTTAGCCCATGGGAAGTCGTACGAGCATGGTTTCGCCAAAAAATGTGACGGTCATAAATTTTACGCAATGTTTCGTTTCGATCGGTTTTTCATGCACCGTCTCGGAATTTCAAAATACTGGCCATTCCCAATGTATTAGCCCTTGGGAAGTCGTATAAGCATGGTTTCACCAAAAAACGCGATGGTCATAAACTTTGCGCAAAGTCGCGCACAGTCTCGCTTCGATCTATTTTTCGTGCAACAACTCGGAATTTCAAAATACTGTCCATTCCTAACGTTTTAGCCCATGGGAAGTCGTACGAGCATGGTTTCGCCAAAAAATGCGACGGTCATAAATTTTACGCAATGTTTCGTTTCGATCGGTTTTTCATGCACCGTCTCGGAATTTCAAAATACTGGCCATTCCTAACGTTTTAGCCCATGGGAAGTCATACGAGCATGGTTTCGCCAAAAAATGCGACGGTCATAAATTTTACGCAATGTTTCGTTTCGATCGGTTTTTCATGCACCGTCTCGGAATTTCAAAATACAGGCCATTCTCAATGTATTAACCATTGGGAAGTCGTATAAGCATGGTTTCACCAAAAAAACGCGATGGTCATAAACTTTGCGAAAGTCGCGCAGTCTCGCTTCGATCTATTTTTCGTGCAACAACTCGGAATTTCAAAATACTGGCCATTCCTAACGTTTTCGCCCATGGGAAGTCGTACGCGCATGATTTCGCCGAAAAATGCGACGGTCATAAATTTTACGCAATGTTTCGTTTCGATCAGTTTTTCATGCAACAACTCGGAATTTCAAAATACTGGACATTCCTAACGTTTTAGCCCATGGAAAGTCGTACGAGCATGGTTTCGCCAAAAAATGCGACGGTCATAAATTTTACGCAATGTTTCATTTCGATCGGTTTTTCATGCACCGTCTCGGAATTTCAAAATACAGGCCATTCCCAATGTATTAGCCCTTGGGAAGTCGTATAAGCATGGTTTCACCAAAAAATGCGACGGTCATAAACTTTGCGCAAAGTCGCGCACAGTCTCGCTTCGATCTATTTTTCGTGCAACAACTCGGAATTTCAAAATACTGGCCATTCCTAACGTTTTAGCCCATGGGAAGTCGTACGAGCATGGTTTCGCCAAAAAGAAATTTTACGTAATGTTTCGTTTCCATCGGTTTTTCATGCACCGTCTCGGAATTTCAAAATACACGCCATTCCCAATGTATTAGCCCTTGGGAGGTCGTATAAGCATGGTTTCACCAAAAAACGCGATGGTCATAAACTTTGCGCAAAGTCGCGCACAGTCTCGCTTCGATCTATTTTTCGTGCAACAACTCGGAATTTCAAAATACTGGCCATTCCTAACGTTTTAGCCCATGGGAAGTCGTACGAGCATGGTTTCGCCAAAAAATGCGACGGTCATAAATTTTACGCAATGTTTCGTTTCCATCGGTTTTTCATGCACCGTCTCGGAATTTCAAAATACTGGCCATTCCTAACGTTTTAGCCCATGAGAAGTCATAAGAGCATGGTTTCGCAAAAAAATGCGACGGTCAGAAACTTTGCGCAAAGTCGCGCACAGTCTCGCTTCGATCTATTTTTCGTGCAACAACTCGGAATTTCAAAATACTGGCCATTCCTAATGTTTTAGCCCATGGGAAGTCGTACGAGCATGGTTTCGCCAAAAAATGCGACGGTCATAAATTTTACGCAATGTTTCGTTTCGATCGGTTTTTCATGCACCGTCTCGGAATTTCAAAATACAGGCCATTCCCAATGTATTAGCCATTGGGAAGTCGTATAAGCATGGTTTCACCAAAAAACGCGACGGTCATAAACTTTGCGCAAAGTCGCGCACAGTCTCGCTTCGATCTATTTTTCGTGCAACAACTCGGAGTTTCAAAATACTGGCCATTCCTAACGTTTTACCCCATGGGAAGTCGTACGAGCATGGTTTCGGCAAAAAATGCGACGGTCATAAATTTTACGCAAAGTTTCGTTTCGATCAGTTTTTCATGCACCGTCTCGGAATTTCAAAATACAGTCCATTCCCAATGTATTAGCCCTGGGGAAGTCGTATAAGCATGGTTTCACCAAAAAACGCGATGGTCATAAACTTTGCGCAAAGTCGCGCACAGTCTCGCTTCGATCTATTTTTCGTGCAACAACTCGGAATTTCAAAATACGGGCCATTCCTAACGTTTTAGCCCATGGAAAGTCGTACAAGCATGGTTTCGCCAAAAAATGCGGTGGTCATAAATTTTACGCAATGTTTCGTTTCGATCGGTTTTTCATGCACCGTCTCGGAATTTCAAAATACAGGCCATTCCCAATGTATTAGCCATTGGGAAGTCGTATAAGCTTGGTTTCACCAAAAAAGCCGACGGTCATAAACTTTGCGCAAAGTCGCGTCTCGATCTATTTTTCGTGCAACAACTCGGAATTTCAAAATACTGGCCATTCCTAACGTTTTCGCCCATGGGAAGTCGTACGCGCATGATTTCGCCGAAAAATGCGACGGTCATAAATTTTACGTAATGTTTCATTTCCATCGGTTTTTCATGCACCGTCTCGGAATTTCAAAATACTGGCCATTCCCAATGTATTAGCCATTGGGAAGTCGTATAAGCATGGTTTCACCAAAAAACGCGATGGTCATAAACTTTGCGCAAAGTCGCGCACAGTCTCGCTTCGATCTATTTTTCATGCAACAACTCGGAATTTCAAAATACTGGACATTCCTAACGTTTTAGCCCATGGAAAGTCGTGCGAGCATGGTTTCACGAAAAAATGCGACGGTCATAAATTTTACGCAATGTTTCGTTTCGATCGGTTTTTCATGCACCGTCTCGGAATTTCAAAATACAGGCCATTCCCAATGTATTAGCCCTTGGGAAGTCGTATAAGCATGGTTTCACCAAAAAACGTGATGGTCATAAACTTTGCGCAAAGTCTCGCTTCGATCTATTTTTCGTGCAACAACTCGGAATTTCAAAATACTGGCCATTCCTAACGTTTTAGCCCATGGGAAGTCGTACGAGCATGGTTTCGCAATCGACGGTCATAAATTTTACGCAAAGTTTCGTTTCGATCAGTTTTTCATGCACCGTCTCGGAATTTCAAAATACAGGCCATTCCCAATGTATTAGCCCTTGGGAAGTCGTATAAGCATGGTTTCACCAAAAAACGCGATGGTCATAAACTTTGCGCAAAGTCGCGCACAGTCTCGCTTCGATCTATTTTTCGTGCAACAACTCAGAATTTCAAAATACTGGCCATTCCTAACGTTTTCGCCCATGGGAAGTCGTACGCGCATGATTTCGCCGAAAAATGCGACGGTCATAAATTTTACGCAATGTTTCGTTTCGATCAGTTTTTCGTGCAACAACTCGGAATTTCAAAATACTGGCCATTCCTAACGTTTTAGCCCATGGGAAGTCGTACGAGCATGGTTTCGCCAAAAAATGCGACGGTCATAAATTTTACGCAATGTTTCATTTCGATCGGTTTTTCATGCACCGTCTCAGAATTTCAAAATACAGGCCATTCCCAATATTTTAGCCCTTGGGAAGTCGTATAAGCATGGTTTCACCAAAAAACGCGACGGTCATAAACTTTGCAAAAGTCGCGCAGTCTCGCTTCGATCTATTTTTTGTGCAACAACTCGGAATTTCAAAATACTGGCCATTCGTAACGTTTTAGCCCATGGGAAGTCGTACGAGCATGGTTTCGCCAAAAAATGCGACGGTCATAAATTTTACGCAATGTTTCGTTTCGATCGGTTTTTCATGCACCGTCTCGGAATTTCAAAATACAGTCCATTCCCAATGTATTAGCCCTTGGGAAGTCGTATAAGCATGGTTTCACCAAAAAATGCGACGGTCATAAACTTTGCGCAAAGTCGCGCACAGTCTCGCTTCGATCTATTTTTCGTGCAACAACTTGGAATTTCAAAATACTGGCCATTCCTGACGTTTTCGCCCATGGGAAGTAATACGCATGGTTTCATCGACGGTCATAAATTTTACGCAATGTTTCGTTTCGATCAGTTTTCATGCAACAACTCGAATTTCAAAATACTGGCCATTCTAACGTTTTAGCCCATGGAAGTCGTAGCATGGTTTCGCCAAAAATGCGACGGTCATAAATTTTACACAATGTTTCGTTTTGATCGGTTTTTCATGCACCGTCTCGGAATTTCAAAATACAGGCCATTCCCAATGTATTAGCCCATGGGAAGTCGTATAAGCATGGTTTCACCAAAAAATGCGACGGTCATAAACTTTGCGCAAAGTCGCGCACAGTCTCGCTTCGATCTATTTTTCGTGCAACAACTCGGAATTTCAAAATACTGGCCATTCCTAACGTTTTAGCCCATGGGAAGTCGAGCATGGTTTCGCAAAAATGCGACGGTCAAAAATTTTACGCAAAGTTTCGTTTCGATCAGTTTTTCATGCACCGTCTCGGAATTTCAAAATACAGTCCATTCCCAATGTATTAGCCCTTGGGAAGTCGTATAAGCATGGTTTCACCAAAAAACGCGATGGTCATAAACTTTGCGCAAAGTCGCGCACAGTCTCGCTTCGATCTATTTTTCGTGCAACAACTCGGAATTTCAAAATACTGGCCATTCCTAACGTTTTAGCCCATGGGAAGTCGTACAAGCATGGTTTCGCCAAAAAATGCGGTGGTCATCAATTTTACGCAATGTTTCGTTTCGATCGGTTTTTCATGCACCGTCTCGGAATTTCAAAATACAGGCCATTCCCAATGTATTAGCCATTGGTAAGTCGTATAAGCTTGGTTTCACCAAAAAAGCCGACGGTCATAAACTTTGCGCAAAGTCGCGCACAGTCTCGCTTCGATCTATTTTTCGTGCAACAACTCGGAATTTCAAAATACTGGCCATTCCTAACGTTTTTAGCCCATGGGAAGTCGTACGAGCATGGTTTCGCGAAAAAATGCGACGGTCATAAATTTTACGCAATGTTTCGTTTCGATCAGTTTTTCATGCAACAACTCGGAATTTCAAAATACTGGACATTCCTACCGTTTTAGCCCATGGAAAGCCGTACGAGCATGGTTTCGCCAAAAAATGCGACGGTCATAAATTTTACGCAATGTTTCATTTCGATCGGTTTTTCATGCACCGTCTCGGAATTTCAAAATACAGTCCATTCCCAATGTATTAGCCCTTGGGAAGTCGTATAAGCATGGTTTCACCAAAAAACGCGACGGTCATAAACTTTGCGCAAAGTCGCGCACAGTCTCGCTTCGATCTATTTTTCGTGCAACAACTCGGAATTTCAAAATACTGGCCATTCCTAACGTTTTAGCCCATGGGAAGTCGTACGAGCATGGTTTCGCCAAAAAATGTGACGGTCATAAATTTTACGCAATGTTTCGTTTCGATCGGTTTTTCATGCAACGTCTCGGAATTTCAAAATACAGGTCATTCCCAATGTATTAGCCCTTGGGAAGTCGTATAAGCATGGTTTCACCAAAAAACGCGATGGTCATAAACTTTGCGCAAAGTCGCGCACAGTCTCGCTTCGATCTATTTTTCGTGCAACAACTCGGAATTTCAAAATACTGGCCATTCCTAACGTTTTAGCCCATGGGAAGTCGTACGAGCATGGTTTCGCCAAAAAATGCGACGGTCATAAATTTTACGCAATGTTTCGTTTCGATCGGTTTTTCATGCACCGTCTCGGAATTTCAAAATACAGGCCATTCCCAATGTATTAGCCCTTGGGAAGTCGTATAAGCATGGTTTCACCAAAAAACGCGATGGTCATAAACTTTGCGCAAAGTCGCGCACAGTCTCGCTTCGATCTATTTTTCGTGCAACAACTCAGAATTTCAAAATACTGGCCATTCCTAACGTTTTCACCCATGGGAAGTCGTACGCGCATGATTTCGCCGAAAAATGCGACGGTCATAAATTTTACGCAATGTTTCGTTTCGATCAGTTTTTCATGCAACAACTCGGAATTTCAAAATACTGGACATTCCTAACGTTTTAGCCCATGGAAAGTCGTATGAGCATGGTTTCGCCAAAAAATGCGACGGTCATAAATTTTACGCAATGTTTCATTTCGATCGGTTTTTCATGCACCGTCTCAGAATTTCAAAATACAGGCCATTCCCAATATTTTAGCCTTTGGGAAGTCGTATAAGCATGGTTTCACCAAAAAATGCGACGGTCATAAACTTTGCGAAAAGTCGCGCACAGTCTCGCTTCGATCTATTTTTCGTGCAACAACTCGGAATTTCAAAATACTGGCCATTCCTAACGTTTTAGCCCATGGGAAGTCGTACGAGTATGGTTTCGCCAAAAAATGCGACGGTCATAAATTTTACGCAATGTTTCGTTTCGATCGGTTTTTCATGCACCGTCTCGGAATTTCAAAATACAGTCCATTCCCAATGTATTAGCCCTTGGGAAGTTGTATAAGCTTGGTTTCACCAAAAAAGCCGACGGTCATAAACTTTGCGCAATGTCGCGCAGTCTCGCTTGATCTATTTTTCGTGCAACAACTCGAATTTCAAAATACTGGCCATTCCTAACGTTTTAGCCCATGGGAAGTCGTATGCATGGTTTCGCGACGGTCATAAATTTTACGCAATGTTTCGTTTGATCAGTTTTCATGCAACAACTCGAATTTCAAAATACTGGCCATTCCTAACGTTTTAGCCCATGGTCGTACGAGCATGGTTTCGCCAAAAATCGACGGTCATAAATTTTACAATGTTTCATTTCGATCGGTTTTTGCACCGTCGAATTTCAAAATACAGGCCATTCCCAATGTATTAGCCTGTGGGAAGTCGTATAAGCATGGTTTCACCAAAAAACGCGACGGTCATAAACTTTGCGCAAAGTCGCGCACAGTCTCGCTTCGATCTATTTTTCGTGCAACAACTCGGAATTTCAAAATACTGGCCATTCCTAACGTTTTATCCCATGGGAAGTCGTACGAGCATGGTTTCGGCAAAAAATGCGACGGTCATAAATTTTACGCAAAGTTTCGTTTCGATCGGTTTTTCATGCACCGTCTCGGAATTTCAAAATACTGGTGATTCCCAATGTATTAGCCCTTGGGAAGTCGTATAAGCATGGTTTCACCAAAAAACGCGATGGTCATAAACTTTGCGCAAAGTCGCGCACAGTCTCGCTTCGATCTATTTTTCGTGCAACAACTCGGAATTTCAAAATACTGGCCATTCCTAACGTTTTAGCCCATGGGAAGTCGTACGAGCATGGTTTCGCCAAAAAATGCGGTGGTCATCAATTTTACGCAATGTTTCGTTTCGATCGGTTTTCATGCACCGTCTCGAATTTCAAAATACAGGCCATTCCCAATGTATTAGCCCTTGGGAAGTCGTATAAGCATGGTTTCACCAAAATGCGATGGTCATAAACTTTGCGCAAAGTCGCGCACAGTCTCGCATCGATCTATTTTCGTGCAACAACTCGAATTTCAAAATACTGGCCATTCCTAACGTTTTAGCCCATGGGACGTCGTACGAGCATGGTTTCGCCAAAAATCGATGGTCATAAATTTTATGCAATGTTTCGTTTCGATCGGTTTTTCATGCACCGTCTCGGAATTTCAAAATACAGGCCATTCCCAATGTATTAGCCATTGGGAAGTCGTATAAGCATGGTTTCACCAAAAAACGCGATGGTCATAAACTTTGCGCAAAGTCGCGCACAGTCTCGCTTCGATCTATTTTTCGTGCAACAACTCAGAATTTCAAAATACTGGCCATTCCTAACGTTTTAGCCCATGGGAAGTCGTACGAGCATGGTTTCGCCAAAAAATGCGACGGTCATAAATTTTACGTAATGTTTCATTTCCATCGGTTTTTCATGCACCGTCTCGGAATTTCAAAATACTGGCCATTCCCAATGTATTAGCCATTGGGAAGTCGTATAAGCATGGTTTCACCAAAAAACGCGATGGTCATAAACATTGCGCAAAGTCGCGCACACCGCTTCGATCTATTTTTCGTGCAACAACTCGGAATTTCAAAATACTGGCCATTCCTAACGTTTTAGCCCATGGGAAGTCGTACGAGCATGGTTTCGCCAAAAAATGCGACGGTCATAAATTTTACACAATGTTTCGTTTCGATCGGTTTTTCATGCAACGTCTCGGAATTTCAAAATACAGTCCATTCCCAATGTAGTAGCCCTTGGGAAGTCGTATAAGCTTGGTTTCACCAAAAAACGCGATGGTCATAAACTTTGCGCAAAGTCGCGCACAGTCTCGCTTCGATCTATTTTTCGTGCAACAACTCGGAATTTCAAAATACTGGACATTCCTGACGTTTTAGCCCATGGAAAGTCGTACGAGCATGGTTTCGCCAAAAAATGTGACGGTCATAAATTTTACGCAATGTTTCGTTTCGATCGGTTTTTCATGCACCGTCTCGGAATTTCAAAATACAGGCCATTCCCAATGTATTAGCCCTTGGGAAGTCGTATAAGCATGGTTTCACCAAAAAACGCGACGGTCATAAACTTTGCGCAAAGTCGCGCACAGTCTCGCTTCGATCTATTTTTCGTGCAACAACTCGGAGTTTCAAAATACTGGCCATTCCTAACGTTTTACCCCATGGGAAGTCGTACGAGCATGGTTTCGGCAAAAAATGCGACGGTCATAAATTTTACGCAAAGTTTCGTTTCGATCAGTTTTTCATGCACCGTCTCGGAATTTCAAAATACAGTCCATTCCCAATGTATTAGCCCTTGGGAAGTCGTATAAGCATGGTTTCACCAAAAAACGCGATGGTCATAAACTTTGCGCAAAGTCGCGCACAGTCTCGCTTCGATCTATTTTTCGTGCAACAACTCGGAATTTCAAAATACTGGCCATTCCTAACGTTTTAGCCCATGGGAAGTCGTACAAGCATGGTTTCGCCAAAAAATGCGGTGGTCATCAATTTTACGCAATGTTTCGTTTCGATCGGTTTTTCATGCACCGTCTCGGAATTTCAAAATACAGGCCATTCCCAATGTATTAGCCATTGGGAAGTCGTATAAGCTTGGTTTCACCAAAAAAGCCGACGGTCATAAACTTTGCGCAAAGTCGCGCACAGTCTCGCTTCGATCTATTTTTCGTGCAACAACTCGGAATTTCAAAATACTGGCCATTCCTAACGTTTTCGCCCATGGGAAGTCATACGAGCATGGTTTCTTGAAAAAATGCGACGGTCATAAATTTTACGCAATGTTTCGTTTCGATCAGTTTTTCGTGCAACAACTCGGAATTTCAAAATACTGGCCATTCCTAACGTGTTAGCCCATGGGAAGTCGTACGAGCATGGTTTCGCCAAAAAATGCGACGGTCATAAATTTTACACAATGTTTCGTTTCGATCGGTTTTTCACGCACCGTCTCGAATTTCAAAATACAGGCCATTCCCAATATTTTAGCCTTTGGGAAGTCGTATAAGCATGGTTTCACCAAAAAATGCGACGGTCATAAACTTTGCGAAAAGTCGCACACAGTCTCGCTTCGATCTATTTTTCGTGCAACAACTCGGAATTTCAAAATACTGGCCATTCCTAACGTTTTAGCCCATGGGAAGTCGTACGAGCATGGTTTCGCCAAAAAATGCGACGGTCATAAATTTTACGCAATGTTTCGTTTCGATCGGTTTTTCATGCACCGTCTCGGAATTTCAAAATACAGTCCATTCCCAATGTATTAGCCCATGGGAAGTTGTATAAGCTTGGTTTCACCAAAAAACGCGATGGTCATAAACTTTGCGCAAAGTCGCGCACAGTCTCGCTTCGATCTATTTTTCGTGCAACAACTCGGAATTTCAAAATACTGGACATTCCTGACGTTTTAGCCCATGGAAAGTCGTACGAGCATGGTTTCGCCAAAAAATGCGACGGTCATAAATTTTACGCAATGTTTCGTTTCCATCGGTTTTTCATGCACCGTCTCGGAATTTCAAAATACAGGCCATTCCCAATGTATTAGCCCATGGGAAGTCGTATAAGCATGGTTTCACCAAAAAACGCGATGGTCATAAACTTTGCGCAAAGTCGCGCACAGTCTCGCTTCGATCTATTTTTCGTGCAACAACTCGGAATTTCAAAATACTGGCCATTCCTAACGTTTTATCCCATGGGAATTCGTACGAGCATGGTTTCGGCAAAAAATGCGACGGTCATAAATTTTACGCAAAGTTTCGTTTCGATCAGTTTTTCATGCACCGTCTCGGAATTTCAAAATACAGTCCATTCCCAATGTATTAGCCCTTGGGAAGTCGTATAAGCATGGTTTCACCAAAAAACGCGATGGTCATAAACTTTGCGCAAAGTCGCGCTTCGATCTATTTTTCGTGCAACAACTCGGAATTTCAAAATACTGGCCATTCCTAACGTTTTAGCCCATGGGAAGTCGTACAAGCATGGTTTCGCCAAAAAATGCGGTGGTCATAAATTTTACGCAATGTTTCGTTTCGATCGGTTTTTCATGCACCGTCTCGGAATTTCAAAATACAGGCCATTCCCAATGTATTAGCCATTGGGAAGTCGTATAAGCTTGGTTTCACCAAAAAAGCCGACGGTCATAAACTTTGCGCAAAGTCGCGCACAGTCTCGCTTCGATCTATTTTTCGTGCAACAACTCGGAATTTCAAAATACTGGCCATTCCTAACGTTTTCGCCCATGGGAAGTCGTACGCGCATGATTTCGCCGAAAAATGCGACGGTCATAAATTTTACGCAATGTTTCGTTTCGATCAGTTTTTCGTGCAACAACTCGGAATTTCAAAATACTGGCCATTCCTAACGTGTTAGCCCATGGGAAGTCGTACGAGCATGGTTTCGCCAAAAAATGCGACGGTCATAAATTTTACGCAATGTTTCGTTTCGATCGGTTTTTCATGCAACGTCTCGGAATTTCAAAATACAGGCCATTCCCAATGTATTAGCCCTTGGGAAGTCGTATAAGCATGGTTTAACCAAAAAACGCGATGGTCATAAACTTTGCGCAAAGTCGCGCACAGTCTCGCTTCGATCTATTTTTCGTGCAACAACTCGGAATTTCAAAATACTGGCCATTCCTAACGTTTTAGCCCATGGGAAGTCGTACGAGCATGATTTCGGCGAAAAATGCGACGGTCATAAATTTTACGCAATGTTTCGTTTTGATCGGTTTTTCATGCACCGTCTCGGAATTTCAAAATACAGGCCATTCCCAATGTATTAGCCCATGGGAAGTCGTATAAGCATGGTTTCACCAAAAAACGCGACGGTCATAAACTTTGCGCAAAGTCGCGCACAGTCTCGCTTCGATCTATTTTTCGTGCAACAACTCGGAATTTCAAAATACTGGCCATTCCTAACGTTTTAGCCCATGGGAAGTCGTACAAACTTGGTTTCGCCAAAAAATGCGGTGGTCATCAATTTTACGCAATGTTTCGTTTCGATCGGTTTTTCATGCACCGTCTCGGAATTTCAAAATACAGTCCATTCCCAATGTATTAGCCATTGGGAAGTCGTATAAGCATGGTTTCACCAAAAAACACGACGGTCAGAAACTTTGCGCAAAGTCGCGCACAGTCTCGCTTCGATCTATTTTTCGTGCAACAACTCGGAATTTCAAAATACTGACCATTCCTAACGTTTTCGCCCGTGGGAAGTCGTACGCGCATGATTTCGCCGAAAAATGCGACGGTCATAAATTTTACGCAATGTTTCGTTTCGATCAGTTTTTCATGCACCAACTCGGAATTTCAAAATACTGGACATTCCTTCCGTTTTAGCCCATGGAAAGCCGTACGAGCATGGTTTCGCCAAAAAATGCGACGGTCATAAATTTTACGCAATGTTTCATTTCGATCGGTTTTTCATGCACCGTCTCGGAATTTCAAAATACAGTACATTCCCAATGTATTAGCCCTTGGGAAGTCGTATAAGCATGGTTTCACCAAAAAACGCGAAGGTCATAAACTTTGCGCAAAGTCGCGCACAGTCTCGCTTCGATCTATTTTTCGTGCAACAACTCGGAATTTCAAAATACTGGCCATTCCTAACATTTTCGCCCATGGGAAGTCGTACGATCATTGTTTCATGAAAAAATGTGACGGTCATAAATTTTGCTCAAAGTCTCGTTTTGATCGGTTTTTCATGCACCGTCTCAGAATTTCAAAATACAGGCCATTCCCAATGTATTAGCCCTTGGGAAGTCGTATAAGCATGGTTTCACCAAAAAACGCGATGGTCATAAACTTTGCGCAAAGTCGCGCACAGTCTCGCTTCGATCTATTTTTCGTGCAACAACTCGGAATTTCAAAATACTGGCCATTCCTAACGTTTTAGCCCATGGGAAGTCGTACGAGCATGGTTTCGCCAAAAAAATGCGACGGTCATAAATTTTACGCAATGTTTCGTTTCGATCGGTTTTTCATGCACCGTCTCGGAATTTCAAAATACTGGCCATTCCTAACGTTTTAGCCCATGGGAAGTCATACGAGCATGGTTTCACCAAAAAATGCGACGGTCATAAATTTTTCGCAAAGTCGCGCAGTCTCGCTTCGATCTATTTTTCGTGCAACAACTCGGAATTTCAAAATACTGGCCATTCCTAACGTTTTAGCCCATGGGAAGTCGTACGAGCATGGTTTCGCCAAAAAATGCGACGGTCATCAATTTTACGCAATGTTTCGTTTCGATCGGTTTTTCATGCACCGTCTCGGAATTTCAAAATACAGGCCATTCCCAATGTATTAGCCCTTGGGAAGTCGTATAAGCATGGTTTCACCAAAAAACGCGATGGTCATAAACTTTGCGCAAAGTCGCGCACAGTCTCGCTTCGATCTATTTTTTCGTGCAACAACTCGGAATTTCAAAATACTGGCCATTCCTAACGTTTTAGCCCATGGGAAGTCGTACGAGCATGGTTTCGCCAAAAAATACGACGGTCATAAATTTTACGCAATGTTTCATTTCGATCGGTTTTTCATGAACCGTCTCGGAATTTCAAAATACTGGCGATTCCCAACGTATTAGCCCTTGGGAAGTCGTATAAGCATGGTTTCACCAAAAAACGCGATGGTCATAAACTTTGCGCAAAGTCGCGCACAGTCTCGCTTCGATCTATTTTTCGTGCAACAACTCGGAATTTCAAAATACTGGCCATTCCTAACGTTTTCGCCCATGGGAAGTCGTACGAGCATGATTTCGGCGAAAAATGCGACGGTCATAAATTTTACGCAATGTTTCGTTTCGATCGGTTTTTCATGCACCGTCTCAGAATTTCAAAATACAGGCCATTCCCAATGT
Organism: Ensete glaucum; assembly: GCA_021527575.1. Taxonomy (NCBI): domain Eukaryota; kingdom Viridiplantae; phylum Streptophyta; class Magnoliopsida; order Zingiberales; family Musaceae; genus Ensete; species Ensete glaucum. The sequence continues at coordinate 78,218 of JAHSUZ010000047.1, forward strand.
ATTAGCCCTTGGGAAGTCGTATAAGCATGGTTTCACCAAAAAACGCGATGGTCATAAACTTTGCGCAAAGTCGCGCACAGTCTCGATCTATTTTTCGTGCAACAACTCGGAATTTCAAAATACTGGCCATTCCTAACGTTTTAGCCCATGGGAAGTCGTACGAGCATGGTTTCGCCAAAAAATGCGACGGTCATAAATTTTATGCAATGTTTCGTTTCGATCGGTTTTTCATGCACCGTCTCGGAATTTCAAAATACACGCCATTCCCAATGTATTAGCCCTTGGGAGGTCGTATAAGCATGGTTTCACCAAAAAACGCGGTGGTCATAAACTTTGCGCAAAGTCGCGCAGTCTCGCTTCGATCTATTTTTCGTGCAACAACTCGGAATTTCAAAATACTGGCCATTCCTAACGTTTTAGCCCATGGGAAGTCGTACGAGCATGGTTTCGCCAAAAAATGCGACGGTCATAAATTTTACGCAATGTTTCGTTTCGATCGGTTTTTCATGCACCGTCTCGGAATTTCAAAATACTGGCCATTCCTAACGTTTTAGCCCATGGGAAGTCGTACGAGCATGGTTTCACCAAAAAATGCGACGGTCATAAACTTTGCGCAAAGTCGCGCACAGTCTCGCTTCGATCTATTTTTCGTGCAACAACTCGGAATTTCAAAATACTGGCCATTCCTAACGTTTTAGCCCATGGGAAGTCGTACGAGCATGGTTTCGCCAAAAAATGCGATGGTCATAAATTTTACGCAATGTTTCGTTTCGATCGGTTTTTCATGCACCGTCTCGGAATTTCAAAATACAGGCCATTCCCAATGTATTAGCCATTGGGAAGTCGTATAAGCATGGTTTCACCAAAAAACGCGATGGTCATAAACTTTGCGCAAAGTCGCGCACAGTCTCGCTTCGATCTATTTTTCGTGCAACAACTCAGAATTTCAAAATACTGGCCATTCCTAACGTTTTAGCCCATGGGAAGTCATACGAGCATGGTTTCGCCAAAAAATGCGACGGTCATAAATTTTACGCAATGTTTCGTTTCCATCGGTTTTTCATGCACCGTCTCGGAATTTCAAAATACTGGCCATTCCCAATGTATAAGCCATTGGGAAGTCGTATAAGCATGGTTTCACCAAAAAACGCGATGGTCATAAACATTGCGCAAAGTCGCGCACACCGCTTCGATCTATTTTTCGTGCAACAACTCGGAATTTCAAAATACTGGCCATTCCTAACGTTTTAGCCCATGGGAAGTCGTACGAGCATGGTTTCGCCAAAAAATGCGACGGTCATAAATTTTACGCAATGTTTCGTTTCGATCGGTTTTTCATGCACCGTCTCGGAATTTCAAAATACAGTCCATTCCCAATGTATTAGCCCTTGGGAAGTCGTATAAGCATGGTTTCACCAAAAAACGCGATGGTCATAAACTTTGCGCAAAGTCGCGCACAGTCTCGCTTCGATCTATTTTTCGTGCAACAACTCGGAATTTCAAAATACTGGCCATTCCTAACGTTTTAGCCCATGGGAAGTCGTACGAGCATGGTTTCGCCAAAAAATGTGACGGTCATAAATTTTACGCAATGTTTCGTTTCGATCGGTTTTTCATGCACCGTCTCGGAATTTCAAAATACAGGCCATTCCCAATGTATTAGCCCTTGGGAAGTCGTATAAGCATGGTTTCACCAAAAAACGCGACGGTCATAAACTTTGCGCAAAGTCGCGCACAGTCTCGCTTCGATCTATTTTTTGTGCAACAACTCGGAATTTCAAAATACTGGCCATTCCTAACGTTTTAGCCCATGGGAAGTCGTACGAGCATGGTTTCGCCAAAAAATGCGACGGTCATAAATTTTACGCAATGTTTCGTTTCGATCGGTTTTCATGCACCGTCTCGGAATTTCAAAATACAGGCCATTCCCAATGTATTAGCCCTTGGGAAGTCGTATAAGCATGGTTTCACCAAAAAAAGCGATGGTCATAAACTTTGCGCAAAGTCGCGCACAGTCTCGCTTCGATCTATTTTTCGTGCAACAACTCGGAATTTCAAAATACTGGCCATTCCTAACGTTTTAGCCCATGGGAAGTCGTACGAGCATGGTTTCGCCAAAAAATGCGACGGTCATAAATTTTACGCAATGTTTCGTTTCGATCGGTTTTTCATGCACCGTCTCGGAATTTCAAAATACTGGCCATTCCTAACGTTTTAGCCCATGGGAAGTCATACGAGCATGGTTTCACCAAAAAATGCGACGGTCATAAACTTTGCGCAAAGTCGCGCACAGTCTCGCTTCGATCTATTTTTCGTGCAACAACTTGGAATTTCAAAATACTGGCCATTCCTAACGTTTTAGCCCATGGGAAGTCGTACGAGCATGGTTTCGCCAAAAAATGCGACGGTCATAAATTTTACGCAATGTTTCGTTTCGATCGGTTTTTCATGCACCGTCTCGGAATTTCAAAATACAGGCCATTCCCAATGTATTAGCCCTTGGGAAGTCGTATAAGCATGGTTTCACCAAAAAACGCGACGGTCATAAACTTTGCGCAAAGTCGCGCACAGTCTCGCTTCGATCTATTTTTCGTGCAACAACTCGGAATTTCAAAATACTGGCCATTCCTAACGTTTTAGCCCATGGGAAGTCGTACGAGCATGGTTTCGCCAAAAAATGCGACGGTCATAAATTTTACGCAATGTTTCGTTTCGATCGGTTTTTCATGCACCGTCTCGGAATTTCAAAATACAGGCCATTCCCAATGTATTAGCCCTTGGGAAGTCGTATAAGCATGGTTTCACCAAAAAACGCGATGGTCATAAACTTTGTGCAAAGTCGCGCAGTCTCGCTTTGATCTATTTTTCGTGCAACAACTCGGAATTTCAAAATACTGGCCATTCCTAACGTTTTAGCCATGGGAAGTCGTATGAGCATGGTTTCGCCAAAAAATGCGACGGTCATAAATTTTACGCAATGTTTCGTTTCGATCGGTTTTTCATGCACCGTCTCGGAATTTCAAAATACAGTCCATTCCCAATGTATTAGCCCTGGGGAAGTCGTATAAGCATGGTTTCACCAAAAAACGCGATGGTCATAAACTTTTCGCAAAGTCGCGCACAGTCTCGCTTCGATCTATTTTTCGTGCAACAACTCGGAATTTCAAAATACTGGCCATTCCTAACGTTTTAGCCCATGGGAAGTCGTACGAGCATGGTTTCGCCAAAAAATGCGACGGTCATAAATTTTACGCAATGTTTCGTTTCCATCGGTTTTTCATGCACCGTCTCGGAATTTCAAAATACTGGCCATTCCTAACGTTTTAGCCCATGAGAAGTCATAAGAGCATGGTTTCGCAAAAAAATGCGACGGTCAGAAACTTTGCGCAAAGTCGCGCACAGTCTCGCATCGATCTATTTTTCGTGCAACAACTCGGAATTTCAAAATACTGGCCATTCCTAACGTTTTAGCCCATGGGAAGTCGTACGAGCATGGTTTCGCCAAAAAATGCGATGGTCATAAATTTTACGCAATGTTTTGTTTCGATCGGTTTTTCATGCACCGTCTCGGAATTTCAAAATACTGGCCATTCCCAATGTATAAGCCATTGGGAAGTCGTATAAGCATGGTTTCACCAAAAAACGCGATGGTCATAAACATTGCGCAAAGTCTCTTTTCGATCTATTTTTCGTGCAACAACTCGGAATTTCAAAATACTGGCCATTCCTAACGTTTTAGCCCATGGGAAGTCGTACGAGCATGGTTTCGCCAAAAAATGCGACGGTCAGAAATTTTACACAATGTTTCGTTTCGATCGGTTTTTCATGCAACGTCTCGGAATTTCAAAATACAGTCCATTCCCAATGTAGTTGCCCTTGGGAAGTCGTATAAGCTTGGTTTCACCAAAAAACGCGATGGTCATAAACTTTGCGCAAAGTCGCGCACAGTCTCGCTTCGATCTATTTTTCGTGCAACAACTCGGAATTTCAAAATACTGGACATTCCTAACGTTTTAGCCCATGGAAAGTCGTACGAGCATGGTTTCGCCAAAAAAATGCGACGGTCATAAATTTTACGCAATTTTTCGTTTCGATCGGTTTTTCATGCACCGTCT